>PVIC010042054.1:0-15965 GCA_004025085.1 Thryonomys swinderianus | reverse complement strand
TGTCTCTGCCTCCTGAGTGCTGGGATTACAGGCATGAGCCACCATGCCCGGCACTGTGGTATGTGGTACTGATTGCTGGTGGGTGTGAGTCACCATACCCAGTGTTGTTGTATGTGGTTACCAGATCAAACCAGGGACCTTGAATTTGCTTGGCAATTGCTGGAACCACTGAGGTAAATCTCTGGCCTCGTCTTTGTAAGTTTTATGTGATAGCCCTCTGTTGGAAGAGTAGCTAACAAAAATTTTTTCTATAGATTGTTTCTTCGCCCTATTATTTCCTGTGCTGTGCAGAAGCTTTTTAATTTGATAGAATCCCATTTATTTATTCTTGATGCCATCTCTTGTGAGGTCCTGTGTGTGGTGGCACATGCCTAGAATCCCAGCTCTTGGGAAACCGAGACAGGAGAATTTCAGTGAGTTCAAGGCCAGCCTGATCTAAATAGTGAGATTAACTGTATCTCAGAAACAAAAACAAAATTCAAGTCCTTTTCTGTGCCTATGTCTTTGAGAGTTTCATCTACATTTTCTTCCAGCAAATTATTTCTATTTTTAATATTTTCTACTATTTGAATCTTTTATCTATTTTGGTTTTATTTTGGTGCCTGATGATAGATATGGGTCTAGATTCCATCTTCTGCAAGTGTGTAAACAGTTTTCTAGCACCATTTATTAAAGAGGCTATCTTTCCTCTAGTGTGTACTTTTGGCTCCTTTGTAAAGATCAGATGACTAAGTGTGCCTGGGATTGTTTCTTCATCTTCTATCTGTTCCACTGATGTACACGTCTATTTTTGTGTCATTACCATACTAGTTTTTTTTTAACTGTATCTTTGTAACTTCAAATATGGAGTTGTGATGCCTCCTGCTTTTTTTGTTGCCCAGGATTGCTTTTGCTGTTCTATGTCTCTTCTAGTTTCATATAGATTTTAGGACAGTATTTCCTTGTTCTGGGAGAAATTCTATTGACATTTTAATTGTGATTGCACTAAATCTATGTATCAGTTTTAATAGTCTGGCTGTTTTGAGTTTATTCTGCCTGTCCAGGAACAGGGGATATCTTTCCATTTTCTTTTTCTTTTGGAGACAGGTTTCACTAAATAGTTCAGACTGATCTTGAACTCACTATATAGCTCAGGCTGGCCTCCCTCCTGCTTCAGCCTCCCTAGTGCTGGGATTATAGGTATACACCACCATGCCCAGTTTAATTCCTAAATTTTTAGTTTTTCATGATATATTGCAAATGGCATTATTTTCCTAATTTCTTTCTTAGTTCATTATTAATGTACAGGAATGCTATTGATTTTTGTGTATTCTATATCCTGCTACAATGCTGAATTTGGTTATTCATTCTAGGACCCTAAGAATTTTTTGGGTCTTCTATGTAAAGGATCATGTCATCTGCAAATGATGATAATTTGATTTCTTCCTTTCCTATACATAGCCCTTTTATTTCTTTTTATTGCCTGATTGCTCTGGCTCATGTTTCTAGTATTGTCATGAATATGAATGGTAAAAATGGATGTCCTTGTCTTGTTCCTGACAGAGACTTTCAGTCTTCCTTCATTTAATGTGATGTTGACAGTAGGTATGTCATGAATGGCTTTTATCAGATTGAGATAAATTCCTTTTATACTTCTTTTTTTTTTTTTTTTTTTTTTGAGACAGGGTCTCGCCTTTGTAATTCAGGTTGGCCCTGAACTCACTATGTAGCTCGGGCAAGCCTCAAATTTAGCCATCCTCCTGCCTCCTCTTGAGTGCTGGGTTTATAGGCGTGAGCCACCTCACTCAGCACTGTGGTATGTGGTATTGATTGTTGGTGGATGTAAGTCACCATGCCCAGCATCAGGGATGGAACTCAGGACCTTGCACTTGCGAGGCAGGCGCCAGAACCACTGAGCTAAACCTCCAGCCCTATACCTATATTCTTTAGGGTTTCTGTTATGAGTGGAAGTTGGATTTTGTCAAAGGCTTTTTTCTGTGCCTATGGGGATGATCATATGTTTTGTCCTCCCTTCTGTTATGTGCTATGTTTACTGATTTGCATACACTGAACCATCTTTGTATCCCTTTACTGGCTTTACTTGGTTATGACATAGGATCTTTTTGATGATTTGTTGCATTCTCTTTGACAGTATCTTGTTGAGGATTTTGTCTTTGTTTATTTGCTTCTCTTGCAATAAAAACATTGAATATAGTTACTGTTTCAGAATTATAGGACCAGTACCACTCCAGCAATAAAACCAAGGAAACTTCAGGAGTTCTTTGCAGTTTTTTCCCCTTATACTCTATTCTATTAAGAGAGGGGAGGAGGACATAAAAATAATTAAGATCTGTTATGTACATATGTACTAACTCTCCATGTGTGTGTATAGATACATCATATATATTGTAAATATGTACTAATAAAAACAAAAACTTAAAAAGACCATAACCCATTAAGGATATACAAAGTTTTATTTTGCAAGCACATCTTTTTTTAGTACATGTTTACATACATAATATCTTCATCCTCAGAGTAGGTACATGTACACATATATCTTACTCCTTTTTATTCCCCTTTCTGCTCCCCTCCATCCCCCACCATCTAGGGTGACTTTCCCATTTACAGAAAGTTTTTTTTTTTAAGAACAGAAAGTTTTATGCCCATTTCCTTTTCCTATTTTTATTTTGCTATTTATGCTTTGGGTTTTTTTTATTGGAGGGCTGAGGCAGGGTCTCACTTTGTAGTTCATGCTGGCCTTGAACTCATTGTGTACTCCACGCTGGCCTGAGCTGCCAAGTGCTGGGATCACAAGTGTGCATCTCCACATCCAGCTAGAAGAAATTACAGGCAGCTAAACTGGATAAAAATTAATAATACAGTCTGAAAGTGACTGGGCTGTCAAGGAAGTCAATGAAAAGAGAACACATTGCCTGGGGATTTAGCTCAGTGGCACTGCTGCCTGCTTTGCAAGTACAAGATTATGAGTTCAATCCCCAGAACTGTATAAAAAAAAAGAAAGAAAACTGAACACGTAAAACTCTGGGCCAGGCATGTAGCTCAGCAGCACTACGGGTGCCTGGCAAGTGCAAGGTCCTGAGTTCAATTACAGTTGGGGGGGCTCTGGCTAGAAGGGCATCTGAATAAGGAAGATCTCCAGGTTAAAGTCACAATGGCCAGATTTACATACTTCCCTAAGGCATGCGTGGAAGCTTGAGATATACTGTAAGTAATTCCAACCTGTTGGGATTCATTGTTCAGCTTCAGGGGATGTGAACTTAGCACATCTGATATCTAGCAGATTTGGAATTATATTTCTATTTCAGAGGTACACTTGAAAACATAATTTTCTAGGAGCTAAGGCTATAGCTTAGCAAGAGTGGTTGCCTAGCATTCATGAGGCTCAGGGTTCAATCTTTAGTACTGTAGGAAAAAAACCTGCATTTTCTGACTTTGTTTTAAATATCAAAGTACCAGTACTATTCTATTGAGTACTCATTTCTATAGCACAGCATTTCAGCTACTTACGCAGGTTTTGGCAGACCTGCCTGGGGTACATACTGAGTTCAGGGACAACCTGAACTACATACCAAGACCCTGTCTCAAAAAACTGTATATGTGTATACACACACACACACACACACACATACATACACACACCTTCTGGTAGTTATCTAACATACTATTTTGCCTCTAGGATACTTGAGGGAAAGCAGATGTAATGAGAAGTAGATGAGGGCTTATCAAATACTTATTTTTCATTTTCTTTTGGTTTTTTTGATACAGGGGATTAAACTAGGGACCTTGCACTTGCAAGGCAGGCACCAGATGCACTGAGCTAAATCCCCAGCCCAGGCTTATAGAATATTGAAGGAGGACTTCAGATACCATAGTATTAAAGAGACCATCAGTTCCACGCAACCCAATAACCTAACAAACAGCCTTGGAGTGTCTGGGTGCAGCTTGAAGGTCTGGAAGCAGCTGACCTTCTCCCCAGTTGGATTTTAAGTTGGGGATTGCAGTATCCAGGTGGTGTACAGTTGGGGTGAAACGTGCATGCAATGGAGCCCTTTGTGAGAAAACTGGAGGTGGCCAAGAAGAACTTGAGCGAGGCCCTGGGGGACAATGTGAAACAGTACTGGGCTAACTTAAAGTTGTGGTTTAAACAGAAAATCAGCAAGGAGGAGTTTGACCTGGAAGTTCATAGACTTCTCACACAAGATAATATCCACACTCACAATGATTTCCTCCTGGCCATTCTCATGCATTGTCAGATTTCGGTCTCTTTGTCAGAAGATGCTGGATCTTTGCACCGGACAGAGGCCTTTGCAGCCAAACCTGAAGAACCCAAGGGCAAGAAAGAGCTTTCTTCTGTCCATCAGAAATTTGATCATAAATTCAAGTCTCAGACTCCCCTTTCTAGAACTCAGCAGTTTGTAACCAAGGATCTCCAAGATGACCACGACATCAAGCTGTGTTCCCACACAGTGATGCTACCCACCTGGGGTCAGCTGGAGGGGCGCATGATAGTGACTGCTCATGAGCACGGGCTGAACAATGTGACTGAGGAGGCCATGTCTGCTGTGGTCTCTGCGATGGAGAATCACCTTAAAAGATATACCCACCTGAGTTATGTCAAGAAAGAAAGCTTAGCGGTTATGAGGCAGCCATTTTAAATATGCCTGTGATAGTAATGTGACCCCTACAGCATTACCTGAAGAACAGTGTGGTAGCTTCCAACATCTTAGTAGAAAACCCTCCAGGGTTTCCTGCTCCCTGTGCTGGTCAAAATCTGTCTCCTCACGATACCGTGATGACACTGAACAGCAGACCACGCTTTTCCTGGTTTGCTCTGGGGAAACACTGCCTGCATCTTTGCTTCCAGTGAACATGTATGATCTTTTTGAAGCTTGGCAGGTACACAGGGAAGTCATTCCTACACATACTTTGTACACCCTTAACATTGAAAGGATCATCATGAAATGTGTGACACCCAAGTCATGAAGAGCTGCAGCAAAAGTGCACCGCCAGCACTTGGCAGCCAAGGAAGGAAGGGCTTTTGTTCTGCTGAGTTAGGATCTGGGGTTGTGGGATCCTCACCGAATTCACTGATTATTGAAAGTTGAATGTTTTGGGGTTCATGTTTCAAGATTGAAGTGTGTATATATATATATATATATATATATATATATATATATATATACACACATATATATATATATATATATATATGACCTTATGGAAATATGACATTGAGTACATTTTGTGTTGCTACTATGAAGCCATTAGTATAATTCTAACTGATAATGACCCATGTTTATATGTATTTGTTCCCAGTTACGGGAGCAGACATTGAAGAAGTTTTGTGCCTGGAATAGGGATGTTTAGGCATCCAAGCTTTAGTGTCCTATCGTCTGCGTGTAAGATAGAGGACCTCCTAGAATAAACCTGTTATAGCTTAGTTCTCGTGATTAGCAGGACACTGGTGTGTTCAGTGACATCATATATTCTGTATCTGGCAAGTCTTAAAAGTTCCTGCCTCTCCTTTAGTGACCATTTTAATTTTTAATAGCTACACATAGTCCACCAAAAGATAGTTGAACGCTATAGAAAATGATTTGGAAATGCTGTGCTATTAAAAGTTAAATCATTTCTTTGCATTTAAAACCAAAATTGAAACCAAAAAACCCTCTTAGAATACAATTAATCTTATAAATGTGTTCCTGTAACTGAAGATTTTTTAGCATTAGTCTGTTCAAAGACTTGGATTGACATACTTAACTATTCCTGTAGAATGTGTTAAGATATCTAGATGAGAGCCCTGGATTTAGCTCAGTGGTTCTGGCACCTGCCTTGCAAGTGTAAGACCCTAAGTTTGATCCCCAATACCAAAAAAAAAAAAAAAAAAAAAAAGATATCTATATGAACTAATGGGATTTCTGTTTGGTAATTCTATTCCTTCTAAATAGCTATTCCTTTTCCAGTCATAAAGTCAAAATAACTTGCATTTGACAGTGTTACTGATAACCAGTTTTGTTTTTTTAATAGCTATGTTTCTCATAGTATTGATGGATAAATTAGAATGTATAGATCGGTTTAGGTAGACCTAAGTTATAGTTATAGACCTAAGTTATGGTTCATATATTTGAATCTTTGTATTTGATTTTATATTTTAAATGTGACAAATAAATGTTTTTGGACAAAAAAATATTAAAGACACAAATCTTTTTTTTTTTTGAGACAGGGTCTCGCTTTGTAGTTCAGGCTAGCCCTGAGCGCACTATGGAGCCAGGCAAGCCTCGCGCTCAATCCTCAATCCTGAATCCTCCTGCCTCTGCCTCCCCAAGTGCTGGGATGCCAGGCGTGAGCGTCCATGCCCAGCATTGTGGTGTGTGGTACTGATTGCTGGTGGGTGTGAGTCACCACGCCTGGTATTGTTTTATGTGGTTACTGGGATCAAAGTTAGGACCTTGCACTTGCTAGGCAGGCACCGCAGCCACTGAACTAAATCTCTGGCCCAGAGACACAAATCTTGACTCAAAACATGTTTTTAAACTAGGCATGATGGCATACACCTGTAATCCCAGCAGTCAGGCACAGAAAGAGGAAAATCACTGCAAGTTCAAAGTCAGTCAGAGCTACATAGTGAGTTCAAGGCCAGTCTACTACATAGTGAGACCCTGTCTCAAAAAAACATGGTTTTAGTGGTTGGGAGTATATAGCTCAGTGATAATATACAGTATATACTTAGCACATACAAGACCCTAGTGCTGGAAGTAATTTACATAATTTTGGGGAAAACATTTCACAATTATGATTAGGACTAGGTTTCCTGCCTATAAACTAGCTATGGCTTATGGAGATCATTGCATTTTTGCTTCTGGTCACAGCTGAGACCTCAGTGACTCAAGATGCTATGAAGCTCCAGAAGAGGATTGCACCAGCTATAGACATCCTGGGAATGGACAGATTCCTAAGCAACAGATGTTCCTCTTTGTTCTGGGATGTACTGGACTGCTGCCCTCTGAGTGACCTGTTGCATTCATTACTCCCAGTGTACTAAATAAAGTGTGGCAAGTTCCAAGTCCCATCTTTGCTGCCCAGAGCAGCATTGATGGGCCCCAAGCTCAGCTTCTTCTCTAAGTCCCATTTCCATCGATATATTAATCAATTCACTTTGTGCTCGTAGGCTCACAGGAGACTAGAACTTAACTGCAGAGGTTCTAGTAAAATCTCCTTTCCCTGCTCCCCTACACCCTGGATTCAGTTCCCAGCATGGAAAAACAAGCACAAGGTTTTATATGTTTTACCATATCACCCACCGATTCCACTCCCCGTTCTCTATCGCAGAAAATTAAAAACATGATGGGGAGAGGGGAGTGCAGCCATGAGGTCAGGCACACGAGTGAGTGGAGCAAGGGAATGAAGGGTAGTTGTCCCTGCTTTGTACGCTACCTGTCAACTGCAGCAGCAGCAGCAGCAGCCACCTTGCGATTGATCTGACTGGGCCTGGCCTGAGGAGGTTGCCAAGATTCAGCAGTTCAAGTCCCTGAAGATTGTGATCCTGGGCTCCTGCTCAGTGGGTAGTTAGGAAGCGGAGGGAGCTCAAGTTGGCAGACAGCCAAGTTCAAGCCAGTAGGAAGTACATGGAGTGTTACAGGCTCATAAAACCTGGCTCCAGCCTAGGGCCAGAAACCAGCTTGAACTTCAGTGGAACTAAAGCTATAGGCTGCCTGGAATGTCCACTACCCCACCATAAAACTATAGCTAGCTTACTGGTATTAATCATTTCCACTCTAGACTCTGTCTCCCTGAATTGTCTACCAGTGACAGCAGAGACACAACTTGAATTGGACAATGTATTTCTTTTTCTTCTTTCCGGTTCTTTTTTTGTTTTGTTTTTATTTGTTTTTCTTTTTTGAAACAGGGTCTCACTTTGTAGTTCAGATTGGCCCTGAGCTCAGTATGTAGCCCAGGCAAGCCTCAAACTCAGCAATCCTCCTGCCTCTGCCTCCCAAGTGCTGGGATTACAGGCATGAGCCACCACACCCGGCACTGTGGTATGTCGTATTGATTGCTGTTGGGCTTGAGCCACCACACCCAATGTTGTTGTATGTGGTACCAGGGATCAACCAGGGACCTTGCACTTGCTAGGCAGGTGCTGGAACCACTGAGCCAAATCTCCAGCTCCTGTTCTGTTCTTTTTAAAATAACCTTGGTACTTTTTTTTTTTTTTGTACCAGGATCAAACCCAGGATCTTGCATTTCTGAGGTAGGTGTGGTCCCCAGGGCTAAAACCCCAGCCCTCTGATCTTGTTTTTGTTTCTTTGTCTTTCCTGCCTGCATTCTTCCCCTCTTTCCCAAAATTTGTACAATCTTCCTTGGTCCTCCAGCCTTGCTTCTAATCTCTTACTCTTCTTTTATCTCTCAACCCCTCTTATATCTTCTCCCCCAAGGGTAAAATCCTCATATTAAACCTTTAATTATTGCATATAATTTTGTGGTTTGTTTTAGATTTTGTTATACAACCACAAATCTGGTTCATATGGCTCAAGGTGACAAATTAATAGTTACCACAGTTTGTCATTTTCTAAGCTGTATTTGATGCTATTGTTATTGCTGATTGTAGTACTTTAGCCAAGGTGGCATAATTGTGCTACTCAGTTGTTCTTCCTGATATACTAAAATTGAGAGTGCCTAAGGACTTTAAAAACAAAACAAAACAACACTATAGACTAGTGCCAAAGAACTAGCAGCTGAGTCAAGTAGGCAGGAACATCTCAGCCCGGATAACCTGAAGAAGTAGGATTTTTTTTTTCCTTCCAATACTGGGGATCAAACTTAGGACCTTGCACTTGGCAGGAGGCATGGCACCACTGAACTACATCCCCAGCCTGAAGCAATAGAATCTTGCAACAGACTCAAAACCCAAAACCCAGCTACTCCTAGAATTCACCTCTGAGAATTAGTAATTTTTGGGTCCAGAGATTTAGCTCACTGGTTCCAGTACCTATTTAGTAAGCACAGGTCCCTGGCTTGGTCCCTGGTAACCACATAGAACAATGCCGAGCATGGTGAGTCATGCCCAACAATCAGTACCACATACCACAGTGCCCGGTATGGTAGCTCACACCTGTAATCCCAGCACTTGGGAGGCAGAGGCAGGAGGACTACTGAGTTAAAGGCTTGCCTGAGCTACAAAGTGAGACCCTGTCTCAAAAAAAAAAAAAAAGTTATTTTCTAAGCATTAGGAATACTGGCTTTAAAACTACCTGCCATAGGGGGCTGGAGGGTTAGCTCAGTGGTTCCGGCGCCCTGCTTCGCAAGCGCAAGGACCTGAGTTCAATCCCCGGTAACCACATATAATGCTGGGCGTGGAGACACGCCCACTAACAACACTGCATACCACAATGCCGGACGTGGTGGCTCACGCCTGTCATCCCAGCACTCGGGAGGCAGGGACAGGAGGATTGCTGAGTTTGCGGCGGCTTGCCTGGGCACCATAGTGAGCTCAGGGCCAGCCTGAACTACAAAGCGAGACCCTGTCTCAAAAAGCAAAAAAAAAAAAAAAAAAAAACTACCTGCCATAAGCAACTTATATGCAGCAACCCAGGAATTAAACTTTAAAAAAATAGAAAATGCCAGAAACCTAAGCAAGATGCAACCTCACAGACTTCGTTCACCACAGGCAAACCCAGGGGCCAATGCAGTGGAACAATTGAAAAACAACCCCTTGGACTCTGAAGTGGTAACAATGGAAATAACAAAGCAGATAAACAAGGCTCTGGAAAAAAATTAAAGCAGAAATAATTATCCAGAAAACTATAGAGATGGTGACCGGAATGAAAGACAGGCTTAATTACTACAGAGTGGGTATAGAATTTAACAATATGTAAGAGCTAAGGAAAATGATGGAAACCATGAACACTGAGCACAGGAAAGAAATGGAAACCATCGAATAGATATCTAGATTAGAAAATCCATTGAAAGTAGACACTGCAGAATGAGCCATCGTGAGGACAGAATATTAGCTATAGAAGACAGTATTGCAGTTAGTGATCATGAAAAGAAAGATTTCTTTAAAATGGCAAGGGAAGGCTGGGGATTTAGCTCAAGTGGTACCGTGCACACCTTGGAAGCACAAGGACCCAAGTTCAATCTCTGGTATGAAAGAGAGAGACAGAAGGAGAGAGAGGGAGGGAGGAAGGAAGAAAAGACTCAAAACCATGCAATTAGCAATGAAAAGAGAGGAAGGAAGGAAAGAAGAAGGAGGGAGGAAGGGGGAGGAAGGAAGGGAGGAAGAAAAGACTCAAAACCATGCAGTTAGCAATGAAAAGAGAGAGAGAGAAGAAGGAAGGGAGGGAGGAAGGAAGGAGGGAAGAAAAGACTCAAAACCATGTAATTAACAATGAAAAGAGAGAAAGCAAGAAAGGAAGGAAGAGGGAGGGAGGGAGGGATGAAGGAAGGAAAGAAGGAGAAGGAAGAAAAGACTCAAAACCATGCAATTAGCAATGAAAATTAGGGTGAAATCAGAATGGATCCTGCAGAAATCCGTATCATCAATACCTATTCTGAGAACCTGTATTCTAATAAGATGGAAAACAGAAGAAATGGACAGATTTCTAGATACATATGAATTACCAAAAATGAATCAAGAAGATATAAGAATTCTAAATAATCCAGTATCAGCCAATGAAATTCTCCCTAAGTATAGGAAGAATTTATTGAAAGAGAGCTTCTGTCTAAGAGAAACAGAAAGGGGACCAGAAGGTGGTCCAACAAAATTAAAACTAGTTAAATCTACCAACAAAGAGAAGCCCAGGTCCTGACAGGTTCACGGCTGGATTCTACAAGAAATTTAGAGAAAATCCAATGCCACTACAAAGTTTTTAATGAAATTAAAAGGAAAGGGAAATTTTGGGAACTGCACATGACTTACTTGGATTTACATTTTACTCAGATTTAGGGATGTCTGCACTGCCCTGTGATACTAACTACTAGAATTATTGCCCACATCTGCCCCACCCTGCAGGATTTTAAACTACAAGGGTTACCGCACTAGGATTATTGGTTTTAAAACTTACTGGGGGCCAGAGATTTAGCTCAATGGTTCCAGCCCTACCTAACAAACTCAAGGTCTCTGGTTGATCCCTGGTAACCACATACAACAATCCTGGGCGTGGTGACTCACACCCACCAGCAATCAGTACTGCACCACAATGCCAGGCATGGTGGCTCATCCCTGTAATCCTAGCACTTGGGAGGCAGAGTCAGGAGGATTGCTGAGTTTGAGGCTTGCCTGGGCTACACATTGAGCTCAGGGCCAGCCTGAAAAGAAAAAAAAAAAAAAAACTTACTCAGGATAATGAAGTCTTGGAAACAGCCCAAATGCCCATCAACTCTAGACTGGATAAAGAAGATGTGTTTTTTGTTTTGTTTTGTTTTGTTTTGTTTTTGAGGCAGGGTCTCGCTTTTGTAGTTCAGGCTAGCGCTGAGCTCACTATGTAGCCCAGGCAAGCCTCGAACTCAGCAATCCTCCTGTCTCTGCCTCCCGAGTGCTGGGATTACATTGTTTTGTTTTTTTGAGACAGGGTCTCACTTTGTGCTTCAGGCTGGCCCTGAGCTCACTATGTAGGATTTTAGGGATGCCACCACACCCTGCATTGTGGTATGTGGTACTGATTGCTGGTGGGTGTGAGTCACCATGCCCAGTGTTGTTGTATGTGGTTATTGGATCAAACCATGGACTGTGCACTTGCTAGGCAGGTGCCAGAACCATTGAGCTAAATCTCCGGCCCAAAATTTTTTTTTAATAAAATGGAGTATTACTCTGTCATAAAGAACGATGAGGTTGAGTCATTTATACTCAAATGGACGTACTTTAAGGACATACTCATAAGTGAAATAGGTCACAGATGTGTAAATATTGTATCTTTTCTTTGGAAGTTGTAAATGAGTTCTAGAATGCATGATTGATGGCAAAGCTTGAGGTGACAAACTGAGGAACTCTAGCAAAGCTTGAAATCCTTTATCACCCCAAGGGGGACAGCCTCAGGGTTTGGATCTTGACAGTGACCATATCCCAACACTGGAGCAACTACAAGGCTTGGAACAAGCAAAAGGAGCACAGAGCTGAATAAAAAGGAAGATGTCCTGGGCTGGAGATTTAGCTCAATGGTTCCAGCGCCTGCCTTGCAAGCACAAGGCCCTGAGTTGGAGCCTGATAACCACATACAATGCTGGGCATGGAGACTCACACCCACCTGCAATCAGTACCACATACCACAGTGCTGGGCGTGGTGGCTCATGCCTGTAATCCCAGCACTCGGATTGCTGAGTTCGAGGCTTGCCTGGGCTACATAGTGAGCTCAGGGCCAGCCTGAACTCCAAATCAAGACCCTGTCTCAAAAAAAAAAAAAAAAAGGAAGACATCCTGAGGAGGTGAGAACAGAAAGTGAGCAAAGCGGCCCTCACAGACTCAGCGCAGCGAAGCACAGTAAGACAGGAGAGGACTCTCCAAAGAAAGCACAGAACTGCCCAACAATTACTGACAGGACAGTTGGTTTATTTTGTTTTTGTCTTATTTAGGGGGTTAACCTTGAGAGATCTGTTCCTAAAATAGGAAGTGTCTGAAAGGAAAAACTCAGATACAACTTGTCTGGGACTCTATAATGCCTCATCACCAGGCCCACAGTGCTAGCAGAATCTAAGAGATCTCATTATGGGACCCCCATCTCTAATGCCAAACCCATCCCCTGAAGCAGCAATAGCAAGTCCATGATAAGTATTTGTTTTAAATGCCTAAGAAGGAAACATCAACATCAACAAGAACAGGATGATGTTATACCTTTTCATTTTTTTAAACGGTTTGATTTTTTATAGCTTCTTTGGGAATTCTTATAATAGTTCCCATTAACCCAACTTCTCTGAAACTGTTACCAAAGATGTTAATAGATATTATAAGGGACCCCCCCAAAAAGTTAAGTGGTGAAATAAGTTTCAGAAACGTGACATACACAGTAATTTTTTCTTCACACCAGGGATTGAACTCGGGACCTTGTGTTTCCTTCCTTCCTTCCTCCCTTCCTTCCTACAAGCTCTTGCTTTGTAGTTCAGGTTGGCCCTGAACTCACCATGTAGCCCAGGCTAGCCTTGAACTCCCAGCAATCCTCCTGCCTCTGGCTCCCAAGTGCTGGGATTACAGGCACACAGGGCATTGTGGTACTGGGGATCAAACTCCTCATCTTGCACTTCCCAGGCAGACACCAGAACCTCTGAGCTAAATCCCCAGCCCCCAGACCTTGCGTTTTTGAGGCAGGAACCAGAACCACTGAGGTGAATCCCCAGTCCCACAGTAGCTTTTAAAGTCCTGCTGTAAAGGAATTTGATCACTTCTATTTAAATTGTTCTCTCCTGAGCTTATGTAACCACAGAATCATCTTAAGGAACATCTACCTCACAGAACTGGGAAAAAACTTCTTAATCATTTCTTTCTTTTTCTTTTTCTTTTTTTTTTTAGACAGGTCTCGCTTTGTAGTTCAGGCTAGCCCAGAGCTCACTATGTAGCCCAGGAAAGCCTCAAACTCAGCAGTCCTCCTGCTTCTGCCTTCCCAATACTGGGATTACAGGCGTGACCTGCCACACCTGGCACTGTGGTATTGATTGCTGGTGGGCATGAGTCACCACACCCAGTATTGTTGTATGTGGTTACTGGGGATCAAACCAGGGACCTCACACTTGCTAGGCAGGTGCTGGAACCACTGAGCTGAATATCCAGCCCTTCCTAATCATTTCTATAAAAATGTCTCATGTGACATTGGCTCATCTGACATTGGCATAGACTTTCTGAACAAAACCTCTATAACACGAGAACTAGCAGAAAGAATCAACAAATGGGATCTCATCTTACTAAAAAGCTGCACAGCAAAAGAAACCACTGGCACAGCCAAAAGACAACCACCTACATGGGGAAAAAATCTTTACTAGTTGTTTCTCAGACAAAGGGCTACTATGTAGAATATATAAATAACTTAAAAAATCGGTACCCCCAAGTTGAAAGACCCAATTCAAAAATAGGCATCTGAAATGAACAGACACTTCTCAGAGGAAGAAGTAAAAGCAGCCAAGAGCATATGAAAAAATGCTCAACATCACTGGTCATCCGAGAGATGAAGATGAAAACAACACTGAGATTTCATCTAACTCCACATAGAATGGTTGCTATTGCAAAATTAACCAACACTAAATGCTAGCAAGGCTGCAGGGAGAAAGGAACCCTTCTCCACTGTTGGTGGGATTGTAGACTTGTGCAACCTTTGTAGAGATCAGTGTGGAGATTCCCCAGAAAACTAGGATTAGAGGTCCCATTTGACCCTGCTACTCCCCTGCTAGGAACATACTTGAAGAAATTAAAAGAATCATATTATAAAGACATATGTGCACCCATGTTCATAGCAGTTCAGTTTGTGATAGCCCAATCTTGGAAACAACCCAGATAGATGCCCATCAACTGGAGACTGGATAAAGAAGATGTGGTATTTTTTTTAAAGTATCAAAAAATGTATTTAACCATACATGGCCGATAACAGAGCAAATTGGGGAATAATTTATGCTATAGCATGTTCACTGAGCTGGAAACAGACATTTGGTCCGAGGAAGGCAGAGGAACTTTTGTCTTGTAAGAATTAGAACCGAGGGGCTCCATAATCATCTGGCATCCACTCGATGTTGTATCTGTGGTTAGAAATGTACATGATAGGAACCCCAGGGACTTTCCGGATTCTCCGTTTAAGGTCTTGGTCAGTGGTGGCTGCAATGTAACACTTGTGCTGAGTAACTCTCTGCACTAAGCAGTCACCTGCATAGGTCCCTTTATGTGTGCAAGGCAATCGTTCAAAACGTGGATCCTTGGCAATCCTCACAGCCACTAGATACTTCTGTCCCAATTTCTCAGTTTCAGCCATTATACAATCGTTTATACAAGGGATACATTTCTCTTTAGAGCACTGGGATCTTTCTTTTCTTTCTTTTTGGGTTTTAATCTATCCTTTTCTTTCAGCCTCTCATCTCTGAGACTAAGCATTCACTTCATGGTCACATACTTTCTTGTTTTCTTTTGTTTACCCATGTTCAGGCCAAACTCTTGTTTCTTCCCGAAGATGTGGTATTTTTCTAAAATGGAGTATTACTCTGCCATAAAGAATGACAAGTTTCATTCATTTATGTGCAAATGGACACACTTTGAGGACACACTAATAAGTGAAATAAATAGATCCAAGATATGTAAATACTGTATCTTTTCTCTGGTATGAGAACCTGTAGATGTAAATGAGTTCTAGAATGTATGCTAGATTTTATGAAATAGAAAATATTCAAAGGGAATGTGGTGGAGAAAGTAATGAGGGGGAAGAATAAATATGATTTAAAAGAAAAAGCACATGTATATAGGGGGTGGGGGTTGTAGGGTGGGTAGAGATAGGGGTTAAAATGAGAATTAACTCGTGTCAGATATCAGTACAAATTCCCCAATATTGAGTGTGATTGTGAGCTGCATATGAAATGTACCAATAAAGAATTCAATGAAAAAATGTCTCCTCTCAAGAATAAGAAAAAGGGACTGGAAATGTAACTCAGTGGTACAGCACTTAGCATGAGTGAGGCCATGTGTTTGATACCCCAGCCACCCCATTCCCCACACAAAAAGAAATTAATATTCAGAAAGTTTAAGGCAATGGCCTGTAATCCCAGTACTCATGATGTTGAAGCAGGAAGATCACTGTGAGTTCAAGGTCAGCCTGCACTACCTAGTGAGACCAAAGCCAGCCTGACCTGCATAGCAAGAACCTGACTCAAAAAAAAGAAGGAAGAAAAACAATGAAAACCAAAGTCTAAAGCAATTATTTGGTGTTTTCTTTTTCCCTTTCTTTCTTTCTTTCTTTCTTTCTTTCTTTCTTTCTTTCTTTCTTTCTTTCTTTCTTTCTTTCTTT
>PVIC010042052.1:0-15960 GCA_004025085.1 Thryonomys swinderianus | reverse complement strand
TGAAATTGTGTGGTGGAATCTAACATGTGGACAATATCATCTGCTGATATTCATAAAAAACATAAAGGAAAATTAGACCTAGTGGCATTAGAATATCTTGCTTCAATAGTCTTGCACAAATTACATTCCATCACGTCTTCCAGCTTAGTTCTAGATAACTTGAAGTGGAATCTGGTTGCTACATTAATTTACTAGGGCTTCCAAAGCAATACAGAATGAATGGTGCAAAGAGCAGAAATGATTTTTCCTAATTGGCTCTTCCTGACTCTCTGAACATTTAACTTGCAGAGAGCTTTCTTCTCACTATAATTTTATTTGTTATATCCCATGCCACTTCCTAATCTCTTTTTGAAAGCACACCAGTCATATTATATTACAGCCCAACTGGATGAACTCATTGTATTGAAATTGTCTCTTTAAAGATACCCTTCAAATATGGTCATGTTCTCAGGTTCTGTGGGGGTGGCTAAAACTTCAGCATATGAACTTGGGGAAGTATACAGTTTGCAAAGCCACAGTGTTTGAAATATAAAGATCTGTGATAAGTATAATGTCTATGGAGGATACTTCACCGGATTTATCTATGACTAACTCTTTGGGTTTTTTTTTTTTTTTAACCACTGAAACTTGGTTTTGGAATGAAATTAAAACATGCTGAAATGTTTCTATTCTCCATATTCCAATAGGAAGCAGAATATAATAATCACATTATAGCTCTAGATAGAATATTTTAAGAGTGACATATTGACAAACAGTTATAATTACAAAAATGGGAAAATAATTGTGAATGTTGTAGGGGGTTGTAATTATCAACCAGGATACAAATACTGAAGGTGAAAAGTCAGAACTAACATCTTTTAGTTATTTACCTGAAGACTTTCTGTCAAATTAATTTATTAGATTATAGGAGAAATAATGACCAAAAAGTATAAAAGGAAAGTACACTTCAGTTACCTATAAGAAAATATTTTTATTCTCCAGAATTGGAGCTTCTTGGAATATGTAGTTTGCCATTTCAAGTATTCAGAAAATGACCCTGAATCAGAGAAAGTCTATAACCATATTGGGTGCCTACATTATCAGTAGGGACCGAGAATATTCTTTATTGTAGGTAACTTTAATCACAAACAAGGCACAGATTTTGTCCCAATAGTATATTGAACTCAGTATATTCATAAATATTTTGGACTGCATAAAGTTTATTCCTTTCTGCTTGTAAGCTTTGTGAATACATGGATTTAGTTTCTTTTCTTAACTTCATTGAGGAATAATAAACTACATTCATTTAAATCCTAGAAGGCAATGAAATTGACACTTGCACATGCCTAAGAAACAACTGTACTGAATACAGATTATTTCTAGACCCCAAAGGCTTCCTGTGCCTGCTTTCTGCTCATCATGCCCTGGCTTCTAGCCGTAGGGAGGATGTTATTGGCCTTTTATCATTATAGATTTGTTTGTGCTTTATGTAAATGGACCCGACAGAAAGTGTCCATTTACATTTGTTTTCTTTCACTCACGGTAAAGATTTCCAGATTCATTCACTTGTCTCTCTGTCTCTTTTTGTAGTAGTGAATGCTTAGCTCAGGGACTTCTTACTAAGCCGTTTTCCTAGCCTTTTGCTTTTTATTTTGAAACAAGGTCTCGCTATGTTGTCCAGGCTGGGTCTGAACTAGCCATGTGTGCTGAGGTAATGGGAATGGACTACAGGCCCTGGCTTATGTGTTGTCTTTTTGAGAAGTTTCTCTCTTATTTGGTACTTTTTGTCACACAGATTGACCAATATTTTATGAAATCAATATAACCTTGATACAAGAAGTAGGTAAGGCCACTACTAATAAGAAAACTACAGAGAATTTTATATCTTTCCTAAGTATAATTCCAGGAGGCATTCAAAATGATCTTCTATATAACTGTACACACTTTGTTGTCTCCATAATAGAGTTCCTGTTCAATTTCCATTGGGCGTCAAAATTAGTTACTCCACCAAACATGGGAACTCCCCTTTTTGTCTTTTGATGCAGAGATAGACAGTATCCACAGTGACCAGGTGATGGTCTTAACATCCAGTTCAGTATTATCTGTAGTCCTTCTTGCATTTTCTTGTGGAAGCATTCTTGCCTTTGGAACTAAAACTGTTAGAACAAAACTATTTATGTTTCTATATACCCCCAATGAGCAAACTAAACAAGATATGAAGAAAGCAACTTCATTTAAAATAATGTGTGTTAATTTTTATGTCTAAAACAAATTATTTTTGACAAAGGGCTGTCAAGACTATTTAGTGGAGGAAAGGATAGACTATTTGTCAAATGTTGCTAAAAGAATTAGGTAATGTTATGGAAAAGAATGAATAGAACCACTCTCTTATGTGGTAATCAAAACACCAATGACTTACAAACATAAGAGCTTTGTCTATAAAATTCTTGTTGATTTTTATAGGGCCTCATAGCTGGGAGTTTATCTTGAGCCTCAAAGGAATCTTTGAACTTGCATGTTTTAGTAATGTTGGAACTGTTAAGTCTTTGGTATCTCTTATATATGTATCAAAAGTATTTTGTATAATAAGCCTTCTGGGAGACATGGTGGGATATTATGTTTAGATCTAAAATGTCCCTCAAAATGTCAAGTGATCAAAGGTGGACCCTTTGGAAAATGATTGCATTATGAGATTACTATAGTTATCAGAGAATTAATTGATTGATTAGTTTCTAGTTGAATGTGCTTTTAGGAGGTGGGACCAGTTTGAAAGAGGGAGGGAGGGAGGGAGGGAGGGAGGGAGGGAGTGAGGGAGAGATGGATATGGCCTCTTGTTTCTGCATCACTTTGGAGATAGTATTTTTCTGTATTCGAATCATCGTATTTCTAGAGAAGTCCGTAATCATTCAGAATGTTGTTCCTCGGTACTCCTTCTGTAGTTGCTGTATCATAACAAAGGGATACAGAAGAGACATGTCGTGTCATGAGACCTACCTCTTTAGCATGTCGTTGATTCTGAGTTTGTTTCCTCGGGAAACTTTCCCACGCAGAGGAAAGGACCCAGACCCACTTCAAGAGCTCACGGCTGTGCTTTTCTTCCCTCAGGATTTGGAAGTAGTGACGATGGCTCACTGTTAGGGATGGCAGGTGCACTGGGGAGGTGGCAGGACTTTTCAGCTCATGGCAAAAATCGCCTCGAACTCATGTCATTTAAGGAAAAATTCTTAGATTCATTTTTAATTCCTTCAATCCGGCGGCAATAAGTGCTGGTCATGCACCACGATGACCAACTCAACTAGGTCCATTTATTCTACTTTCTTCCCTTTCTCACTGTGTCTAACATCTTTTTAAACATATTATTTTTATCGCTACATGTTTCCATTACATCAGGTTTACATTCCTTATGTGGAGCATGTACAAAGCACAGTGTACTTACTTTTTCATGCTCCTCCCTGCATCTCTTGATCTCTTTCCCATTTGAGAAAAACAAATCTCCCTCCTTTTATCTATTTTTTATTGTTCTTTATTTTTAGTTTGTGTTTCTCATATCAAATAGAATGTGCCGTATTTAAACTTGTTTGTCCAATTTATTTCACTTAACTTTGTGATCTCAAGATACATCCCTTTTCCTAAACATGACTTAGGTTTATCTTTCTTCACAGCACAGTAATACTCCACTAAGTATAAATATCACATTTTCTTTTTTACATTGGAATTTTAGGATTATTTACCAAATATTTTATTCAAAAGTAAATCCTCATCACAGGCTTTATTGTTAGGGAAATGCAAGCTTCATCTTGTCCTCTTTTTGAAAATACTTATTATAAGAACAAAAAGCATACTGAGGCCCCATCTGCCACGTCACACAGGACATTCATTTTGGGTGTCATCTACCAGACCTTTGTCACATCATATTTGCAGTATGAGGTCTGTTGTGCTGTTTCTTTCATTCAACATTGAATCTACATCATCAGATTTATATTACTTTCATCTTTTTGTCTAGTATAAGGAAAAGTCCCTGTCTTACTAAGTAATAATTATATTACCACTTGATGGACTGTTTGAATTATTTTCGTGACTAGTATGAACAAAATTTCCATGAGCAGCCTTTGTAGACGTATATGTATGTCTCTTAATTAAATAATGTGGACTTTAATAGACATGGTTAATAACATATGCACTTTTAACTTTTAAAAATATTTGATCTCCTCATATCTTGTGACTGTTTTTATTGTCCTCTGAAAAATTAGTTTTTCTTTTGATTAGGAAGAAATTAAGGAGTATTAGTATTTAATCAATGAAAATTATATGCCAACATATATTTCAATATTTCATCAGAAAATTACCCTTAGACTATGCTAAATACACACACACACACACACACACACACACATATTTTCAAAGGCTGAATGAGTACATATTTGCCAGGTTCTTTAATGTTTTTTAAGTTGAGTTTTTTGACACATTTTAAGCATACGTTATGATCACATTTATCAGTGAGAATTTGTATTCCAAGAATTTCATAAACATATGGAAATTGAATAACATTCTCCTGAACAACCAATGGGTCACAGAAGAAACTAAAGAAGAAATTAGGTAGTTTCTACAATGAAATGATAGTGCCAGTATGGCATACATAAACTTGTGGGACACAATGAAAGCAGTGGTATGAGGGAAATTCATAGCATGCTAGGAAAACAGTGAGCTCAGATGAACAACTTAATGTTGAACCTCAAGCTCCTAGAAAAAGAGGAACAGTATAAATCCAAAGCTCATCCAAGAGGGAAAATGATAAGGATCAGAGCAGAAATTAATGCAATGGAGACTAAGAGAATGGTACAAAAATCAGCGAATTAAAGAGTTGATTGAAACAATACAACTGACAGAACTTTAGCCAATCTTACTAAAAAAAAAAAAAGAAGGAAAACAGGGCTG
This sequence comes from Thryonomys swinderianus, assembly GCA_004025085.1. Taxonomy (NCBI): domain Eukaryota; kingdom Metazoa; phylum Chordata; class Mammalia; order Rodentia; family Thryonomyidae; genus Thryonomys; species Thryonomys swinderianus. The sequence continues at coordinate 11,046 of PVIC010042052.1, read as the reverse complement.
GGGATTTAGCTCACGTGGTGCCACACCTGTCTGAGAAGCACAGGGCCTGAGCTGACCCCATGCAGTTAGGGGAAAAAAGGGTGAAACTACCACAGATCTAGCAGAAATCCAAAGGATATTCAAGACTTTCTTCAAAAACCTGCATTCCAGTAAGCTGGAGACAGAAGAAAGGTAGATTCCTAGATATATAAGAACTTCCAAAGTTCAATCAAGAAGATATAAAATTTCTAAACACTGCAATATCAATCAGTGAAATTGAAAACGTGGTATATCTTGATTCTTACTTTTCCCATTCCCCTACCCTCCTCCCAGCCCCTCCACACCCTATATACATGGTTTCTTTCCATTTTTCCCTTTTTACTTTCAATTGTTTTCTTTCCCTTTTTAGCTTTCCCCTGACGCCATCTGTTCCTCTCCCCTTTGAGTATTTTCTTCCTATTTGACAATATCTATTATACATTTAAACTTTGAGTTTCTCACACTTGAGACATGATATGGTGTTTACAAATGTGTGTCATACTCATTTCACTTATGGAGATTGCTACAACCACTGTGATCTCAATGTGGAGATTCCTCAAAAAACTAGCACACAGTCCCATTTGACTCTGCTATTTCCCTGCTTGGTATAGTCACAAAAGAATTAAAAGCATCCTAACACAGCAACATATGACTTCCAGGTTTATAGCAGCCCAGTTCGTAATAGTTAATGTTTGGAAATAGCCCAAATGCCCATCAATTGGAGACCAAACAAAGAAGATATGGTTTCTTTATGAAATGGAGTACTAGCCATAAAGAATAATAAATTAGAGATATAGTTAAATGTTATTTTTTGATGATCAATTCCCTTTAAAAGTAATCTCATGATAGATATACCCAAATGAACTTCATATTATTTTTTATTTTAGAAAAATTACAAGATGGTATCCAATGATTATTTGAGGGCGTGTGCATAGCTGTACATGTGGCTTTCTGTGTGCAGTTAAAAACTAGGCGAATGTCCACATACTTGGATATTTGGACATTTTTTTCTGAAAGCAGCATTTTCTGAGGGTCTGTGAGAATACTGATTTGTAATGCAGTAGGCAAGAAATTCCATTTCATGTTATGTCATGTAATTGGGAACCATGTTCTTTGCCTCAAAATCCAGAGGTAACAAGCCCTGCTATATAAGGCTGTGTGTTCTAGCTTATTAGCCAACCTTCGAAAGAAAGAGAAGAGGGTGAAGTCTACCTTCACTCCATATTTATTTCAGTGCTTGAATTATATTTTCTCTCTTCTCTTTGTAAAAAGCTTTATTGAAGAAATACTCTGAGGAGCTTATCAACCCTAATCTCCTTAATTATTATTCTGCCAAGGGAAATTTGCATTTAACAGAGGTTATAGGAGTAAAGCTGTAGTAATTGTAGAATTTTAGCACTTTTAAATTAGTTGAAGATGCTTCCCTGGGCAAAAAAGATCGCAAAAAATAGGAAAGTGGATGATGCCCTTCAAATCATGCCAATTATTAAGTTCCTCCATCTGATAAAGGTTATTTAAAAGGATCACTTTATTGAAGTACTTACTTTGATTCTGCTCTTGCCTTAAATCAAAAAAGACAACATAGGATACATGAAAAATTAAATGAGATTTACCATTTTGGCTTTTTTAATTTGGCAATGAAGGGTCCTGAATTAGAACAATTTGGAACTAGTTTTTAGATTAGTACCATAGTTGATAGGAGGTGGTTAACTCCCTGGGTTCAGGGAAAGAGGGAGCTGGCTGGGCTATGTTAGATGGCATAGAAATGCAAAGATGGGGGGGAATAGAGTTCAAATGATAACGTACTGATCCAGGTTCTTTAAATCACACTCTTCATTCACCTAAGAACAGTGATATTTGAGAATAGTCTGACAAATATAAAATAGCCATGATTTTAAGTTATTTTAAAATATTTATTTGACTATATTGTATTGAGACTTCTGATATTTAATTGTAGTACTCAACACAGAACTAGAAACCAGTCTTCAGATTTGTTAGTGGATGAGTTTGACAATATCAAAAGAAAATGTGGCAATTTATAAAAGTTCTGTGGCCTGAGACATTCAGAGGAAAGAGAAAACTTGTCGGGCAACCAAATATAGAAGGAAAATAAGGATTTAATTGAAAAGTAACATCCTGGTTTTTCATTTAGGCTTTTCTCTATTGGGAATAATGTGTAACTGAGATGCATGCAACTTCCACATATGCACAGAATGATCGTCCCTGAAACCCAGGGAGCCATTTGTAGAGATTTTTTTTTAGACTGAAAACTCTTTCAATAAAAGCAAAATATGCTTACAGCAAACATGTAACAGTACAGAGAATGTGCACAAATAACGTACCTATTACTATGTGTAAAATGGGACGCCAGAGAATGAGTGATAGGGAGCAATGCATTTCTATTTCCTTTGTCAATATACATGATACTTTGTGGCTTATTTGGCTGCTGGCAGAGATAGCACCCCAGAAAAAGCGAGAGATGAACCAATAGATGTGAAGTGTGCATCATCTGTTACTTTCCTGACCAGCTCTTTTTGCATAAATGTGTTAATCTCTTTAATCCATTAGAGAAATATATACAAAAAATTATTGTTCACATGTGGTGAAATCTTGAAGATTAAATAATGCTCAATTTCTAGTCATGAATCATTAAATAAGAGAAGCCTTCACTGATGTCCAATAATAAAATTAAGGCAGAAGAGATCAGTATTTCTCAGATCTTAGCTTGCATGATCTTTGGCAGTGGCTTTACTGAAAAAAAAAAAAAGTGTATTTCTGGCAAAGGAAATGACCCAGAGTATGACAGTATAGTCAATTACTTAAAACCTTTTAAGGGTATTGCCCACAGTGTTGACCTTAGCTTTATGCTCAGTTTGTGCATGTGAAGACATTTCTGTGATAAAATGGGCACTTAGCTAAGAAGATATGTAAAATTTTAAAATATAAAATGTCCATTTAGAGGCAATGACTCTAAAATGACTTAGACAAGATAAGGGCAAACCCTAAGAACATTGAAAACAGGTTTTCCTTGCTTCTTTGATTTAATTGGCTGCTGTCTAATTACCTTGGTAATAAAATATATTAGTCAACCTCCAAGGAAGGAAAAATCACCTGATAGCAGAATCATGCATAGCAATATCCAGGTATCTCAATATTAAAAAGTTTCATAGGCTTGGCTCACTCTGCCTGCATATTTGCCATCAAGATAGAAGAAACCTAGAAAGCAAATTGAAATTTACCCTGACTAGTATAATTTCAATCCATCTTAGACATATTTCACTAATATTATAATTCTACACACAGGATTTCTTCTCATCTGGGACCAGTCTAAGCTTGTACTTAGAATTAACAGTTCTGAATTAATTGACTGATACTTTTTCAATTCATGATCTGAGATCAGATCCATAGTACTGATTCTGGAATTTACTAAGAGTCAAAGTAAGAAAAGACACGTAGTCCCCTCCTCTCAGCTGTCATATATAGATAGTTTGGGCCCCTTTCCTGAAGACAAAGCAACACAACAGGTGAAGAAATGCTCTTCCTACCGGAAAGGGTTATACAACCATTAGGTCTTATCATCATCATGTGCTTGCTAACAAGCATTTCATTTCAGCTGCTCGGGAGGAACACAATCTCTTATTCACTTTTATTGTAGATAAGTTCTCATGGTGGATAATTTCATGGATGTTATCCGTCGTCTGAGAGGTTGGGACATATTGTTGGATAGGACACAATGAAAACTAATAAATTATCTTTCTAATTGAAATCAACAAGCAGAGAAGGGAGGCTGTCTCCAATTCCCACTGTCTCGAAGAGGGAAACTCATTTCCTCCCTGCTGCTTACTCTGAATCTGGTAAACTTGAAGAAGAAACGTGCTCAGGAGAAAATAATCTGGCTACGTACATTGGCAATTTCTACTAGAAAGTGTTGCTTTTTTAACAGTGTGTCTGAAAAAAATCAAGTGTCCTGCACTTGTTGAATGCCAAGCTTCTGAGTAATGACGGCCATTAGATGATGTAAACCAGGATGAAGAAGCCACTGATCCTGTGGAAAGCAGAACTTTCTAGCCATCTAGCTGGAGCAATAAGGAATCCTCCAGCAGAGTGAAAGGGCAACCAACAATATGGGAAAAAACTCTACCAATTGTTCCTCAGACAAAAGGCTACTATCTAGAATATATAAAGAGCTTTAAAAAATCAGCTTCCCCAAATTTAAAGATCCAATTCAAAAATGGGCATCTCAAATGAACACTTTTCAGAGGCAGATATAAAAGCAGCTAAGAAGCATATGAAAAAATGCTCGATGTCATCAGTTATTTGAGAGATGCAGTTAAAAACAACACTGAGATTGCATCTCACTCCACAAAGAATAGCAGAAATTTCAAAATTAGCCAGTAACAAATGCTGGTGAAGTTGTGGACAAAAAAGAATTCTCTAGATCCACCAGCTTCTTGTTCAAATATTGCCAAGAGAGAACCCAAGTTCTTTTTCACTGATCTCTGATTCTTATATAATGCTGACTCACTGTCCACTCTCCTCCAGTAAGAGTCTATTTTACTTCTTCCTAATTCCCCACACTGGATCTGTCAGAGATCCTCTCTGCAGACTACACTTGTCCCAACCATCACATTTCTTCTTCCTTCATAAGAGACATTCTGGTCTATAAAAAGAGTGCACATGCCCTCGAGCCAAGTTCCGGGTCTCCAGTCTTAGTTTTGCTTATGAGATCCTCAGCATGTGATCTCTCTGTGTTTCATTTAGTCACTTGTAAAGAACAGATAGCACAAACATCTGTCTCACAGATCATTGCAGACATTAAATGATGTGAACATTTTAAAGCCCTGAAAAAGACAGCTCTTGTATATTGAGTAATAAGTGAAAGTCCTATTTTTAAGTATCTACACCAATTTGATTATTAACATGAAAGGTATTAGAAAAAGTCACACTGGCTGACCAGAGCAGAAGAAGGAATTTTCCAGTTATTGATAACACTGTGCCAAGTATGTAATCCTCAAGCAATCATCTGTTTCCTTTGTTTGCAAATGTGAAACTTGACATTGTGAGCAACTATCTGAGAATAGACAGTTGGCCGCAGATGGAGGAGATCTCAGGACATCTGACTCCGAAGACCTGGTTTCCTTCTGACTTTATGGGAGAATCTCTGTTCTCCTTTAGTTTCCATCTCTCTCATTTTCTAACTGGAATAATTTGAAAACACACTGATTCTCACATGTGCTCCTAGAGGCTCTCAGAGGGAGCCATGCAGCAATTCAAATGTGGACTCTATCCACTCACAATGCCTCAGTGATATTAGAAGTTAGGTATGACTTGATGATTTCATGTGAGCTCAAGCTCAGAGAAAAATATTTGCTTTTTAAACATACGGTTATTAAGAAAAAATTAGTTTGGAATCTGGTTTGCTGCTTGAATTTTCAGAGAAGTATGTGACCAAGAGTTACAGGAAGAAAGAACAGAAATTGGTTTCTAGGGGAGAAGACGGAGGAGTTCTGTGTAGGACCGTGAAGCAGGAAAACAGACATTGCTGAGAAAAGGCCAAAAGTTAACAGAAGTTTCAATAACTACCCAACCCCCAAACAAAATCAAGTAAGAAATCACAAAAAGCTGGTCTCTGACAGGATATGATCTGACTTGGGATCAAAAGTGTAATTTTTGGATTAAGTTTTTGCTGCAGAATGAGGAGAAAGGAAGCGTGGGCGAGAGCATAGAACGCCTGTGTTCAGGGTAGTACAGAGCCGTCCCGGCAGCCTCACCACAGCAGGGCTCAGTGCGCGGTGGTCTCGGGGTCAATGGACCAAGTGCTACTCCAGGAGTTTGACACCAGCGGTGACGAAAATGAACCCTCTTTATCATGATGGCACCTTACAGGTCTCACACACTGCTGCGAAAATTCTCTGCACTGCACATACATTTCCTAGCAGCAGATGTTGGAGGAATCTTCGACTGGACCTTGGAAATCATTGTGGAGGGCGGAAGGCCTAGGCTTTCCTCTGAGTCTCAGGACTGAGGAGAGAATGACATTTTAGTATGATTAGTTTCTGTGTATAAGTAAGCATCATCTCAGAAATTCATGTAGCTTTTGAAACTGTAGGGAATGGTGGCATATCATTTTTGAGGCCACCTATAGTATTTATAATCCATCAACTATTTATTATAAAATAATATTTCTCAAATGATTTATAATACATTACTATACCTAAAATTCATTTTTTGTGTAATTTTCACTTAAAAAGTAATGAAAGAGGGTCAAAGAAGTGAAAAACCACGTCTCCCGAAAAGCAAGCTAAACCATTTGTCCTGGGGCTCATTTCTTCCCTCACTGATATGCAGACCCTTCTACTGTTTTTACTATTCTTGTTTTTTTTTTTTTTTTTTTTTTTTTTTTTTTTTTTTTTTTTTTTTTTTTTTTTTTTTTTTTTTTTTTTTTTTTTTTTTTTTTTTTTTTTTTTTTGAGACAGGGTCTCGCTTTGTAGTTCAGGCTAGCTCTGAGCTCACTATGTAGCCCAGGCAAGCCTCGAACTCAGCAATCCTCCTGATTCTGCCTCTCAAGTGTTGGGATTATAGGCATGAGCCAACTATTCTTGTTTCTTATTAGTTTCTGATTATAACTATAACAAGTTATAAGAAGTTAATGGGTTTTAAAAAACTCAAATGTATTGGGGCCAGAGATTAGCACAGTGGTTCTGGCGACTGCCTCGCAAGCGCAAGGTCCTGAGTTCGATCCCTAGTAACCGCATACAATGCTGGGTGTGGTGACTCACGCCCACTAGCAATCAATACCACATACCACAGTGCCAGGCGTGGTGGCTCACACCTGTAATCCCAGCACTCGGGAGGCAGAGACAGGAGGATTGCTGAGTTTGAGGCCTACCTGGGCTACATAGTGAGCTCAGGGCCAGCCTGAACTACAAAGCGAGACCTTATCTTAAAAAATAAATAAATAAATAAAACCCTCAAATGCACTAACTTATCGTTACAGAAGTAAGAACTGGGTATTACATGCTAAAGTCAAATCACTAGTGGAGCTGCAGCTCTTTGGGAGACCAGTCCCTTTCCAGCCCTGAGAGGGTCCCTTATTCCTGGGCGGAGTCCTCATCACTCTGACATCTAGTTGACCCCTCCCATCTCTTTCTCTGGCACCGAGTCTCCACTTATAAGTACCCTTGTGGTTACACTGAGCCCAGCTGAAATATCTGTGATAATGTCTCCATCTCCAGAGCTTTAATTATGTAAAAATCCTTTATTTCTTTTGCTTGTAAAATGCTACATTTATGAAAATTTGGGGTGGAGTCACAAGCAAGATGAAGACAGAGGTATGTGGTCTACCATGTACCTGTATTGCCTATATAAGATCAATTCTACTTCATTTTTGTTTCTTTTAATTGACTTTTATACTACAATTTTCCCAACTATAAAAGGAAATACAAGTACTAAATGCTAAAAGGTCTGGGACATATCATATACTTAAAAAGCAATTATTATTGCAGTGAAAAATATAATTTTACCACCACCTTCATGAGGTTAGAAATTCTATGGTCTTCATACATGATGGAAAGTGGTAGGACTCTTGAGGTGATTTGGAGAGGTTGAGAGATAGTATGTTGGTAAATTCTTCTAAGAACTTGCATGCTCATATGAAAAGTATAGACTTTGCATTCCCTTGAAGACTCACTGATATTTTAGCAGTGCTAGAAGACAGCTATGAACAATATCACCAACTGTGACAAGGTGAAACGATACACGTTTGTGTATTTTCAGTCTCCTGCCTTCCTTTATATGTATATATTTTTGAGACAGGGTCTCACTTTGTAGTTCAGGCTGGCCCTGAGCTCACTATGGAGCCCAGGCAGGCCTCAAACTCAGCAATCCTCCTGCCTCTGCCTCCCGAGTGCTGGGATTACAGGTGTGAGCCACTACGCCCAGCTACCTTCCTTTATATTTAAGAAAGATTTTAGATTTTGGTATTATTATTATGCTCTGTTCTTACTAAATTCCTGTGATGTTAGGCTTTTGTGATGCAATTTCAGGTAAGAAACAGAAACACACACAAAAAGCATAATTATTTAGGGCAAGTAGAGATATATATATATAAACAAATTATTGAATATTATTGGAAGAGCTTTATCTACTCAAGAGAAAGAATAGTGACTTAACAAAAATAAAATAGGAACTTAGGTTACAATAATGGACAATTTTAAGGAAATTAGTTATGATTCAAGGGATCAACACTGGTAATGGTGGAAATCAAAATGCTTTACAAATTCAAAGTAGTTAAACTCTTTCCTAGCCTTTGACATTATTTCAGAGATGCCAGGAAACAGTGATTTCTCTTCAACACTTTGATTCCATTTTGTTCAGGCTAAATCCATGTCTGGGCTGGTCATGTAATGCTTCACTTGTGTTTGAAGCAAACTTTATTCAGTGGATGGTAAGTTAGATTCTTGTCAAGTCTCCAAAATCTTTTCCATGTCAATCATACTCATCAAACCATTTACAGTCCATCTGTCTTCTTCTCCAAAAACATTTATAATTCCCTATCTCTCTTCTCCCTAAGGAAAAACTGACCTCTGTTCTGTTCAAGTACATTTTTTCCAACTGTTCCAGTGACAATCATTCTTACCTCCAGTCTACAAACTGTCTTCAGAACACACAATCACACTCACACTTTATGAATACTACTTTCATTGAATTCTGTTGCCTTTATTTCTTCTATTAACAAACTCTGTTAAGGGTCCATGAAACCACTCAATTCTCTTTCATTTCCAATTTGTAATGTACCTTTATAGTTTTTACTTAATACAGTAGAAAATGTACACCTAGAGACTGCTTTCTATTTCATTTAATATTGTATGACACATCATTGATTATGTATTTTGTTTTTTACTATAAAATGCAATTTCTATTTTCTCCTTTACCTCACTGATCACTCTTTATAACTTCTTTGTGCTCTATTTCTATATCTGAATCTTAATAATAAGATTCCTATAACTGAATCTTATAATTTATAGCCCATTTTGACTATTAAACCATTAGGCAGGGGGAGGCTGCTGACTGAATCCCTGGCCTTCATGTACTAATTATAACTCTCCCACCAAGGTCCACACCCAATCACACCTCTGCAGAATAGACTGTACCAGCTGAGCAAAGCAGGGGGCCAGATTAAATCATTCTTTAACATCTTCTATGTTTACTGTTTCGTGATGAAGCCACTGGTGTTATTATCCATTCAAGTTTCGAAAAGCAAGACATTCAATACCTTTGGCATCCCTTCCTCCAACCATACATCAGTTGTCACCAAGTCCCTTTTGTTATTCTGCCTGAGTTGTGTAACTTTCTTTCACCTGTTTGTATAGATCAGTTAGTTCATATTTTCTTTCACATTTTTCTCAGTTATTTCAAGTCCTTGGTGAATGTCCTTGTGATATCCTCTGTCTTTGAGTCATACCTTATACTCATTGAGCATGGCACTCTCTCATTTAGCATTTGTTCTAGGTTTAGATAAAAAGGAACATGAAAGACTCTTACATCCATTGCTGTAGACTGACTGTGCTGTTTAAGATTCACATGCTGAGATCCAAGTCCCTGTGGTGCTGATGTCTAGAGGTGAAGTCTCTGCATGGGGGCTGAGGCTGAATGTGATGTAACACCCCCGCCATGACACTGATGGTGTTAGTGCTAATGAGTCCTTTGGAATGATATGAAATCAAATGAAATGGAATGGAATAGAACTATTTCTGTCCTTTGTGGGGATTCAGTGAGAAGATGACTGTTCGCATGACAAGAAGCAGGTATTCTCTAGAGCCTTACCATGCTGGCACCCTGATCTCACATTTCCAGCACAACTGTGAGAAATAAAGAGTTGTTGTTTATGTCACCCAGTACAATATCTTGTTAGAACTGCCTGGGCAAACGGATGAAATCACAACCTTCTTTTCTCCCTTTATCAAGTTATGTCTTATTTTTAACACTACTGACTTACTTTTTAAATGTGTACCGATTTCAAGGTAATTTTGTTAGAACATCAAGAAGAAATTCTCTTAACTTACACAAAACCTCAGCTTCAGGCAGTTTATCACAGCTGCAGTTGGTGGGAAGAAGCTCTGATGGCCAAAGCACCAAGCACAAACAGTAATAAAAGCCTGTGTCTAGCTGTGGTCCCTGGAGATACCTTATAAACATTTGATAGCACTGATGTTGGCTCAGAGAGAGCCAATGGTAGAAAACTGTTGCCTGGCATTTATAAAATTTCTTTTTCCTTTTCTGAACCCCCTCCCTCCCATGTGTCTTTTTCCCTTCTCCTCCTTTTCCCCAATAAATATGCATATCTCTTCAGCCAAGGACTTACAATGGTTGAAGGGGCTTTCTATGGATAGCTCACCAAGATAATTTATAATCGTGAATTTTTGCTCAAGCTCATATAGCCTACCATATATTTATGTAGAACAAGCAGAATAATTTTGTAGCAAAATTCTCAGTAGGAATGCTTACCTTTTTATGTTCTCTGTGTCAAAGATTATTTCTCTAGATGGCAACACAAGGTATCACATCTCCTGTACTTTTCTAGAACCTTTGATCTCTCCCATTGGAAAAAAAAAAAGAGGAAGGAAGATATGTCAGTATAGTTACAAATTCTCTATGCTGAATGTTATCATTTATATCCAAAGTGTTCCAATAAAAAACTGCCCCAAAGGGAAGGTGGGCAGACTGATAATTTAACTCTAACCAAAAGAGTATACAAGCAAAGGGATAAAATTTTGACGCTGCTCTTAAAGGCTGTCTCATCCATGTTGTTAGCTGAGACATTTATCTTTGGAGCCCAAGGTTTCTGTGTATGAAATTGAGTTATTGAAGCTTCCATGCCATGAGAAGCCTAAAGTAGCCTGTGTTAAGAAATTACAGAGACTTGGGCAGGAGATTTGGCTCAGTGGTTCTGGCACCTGCCTCGCAAGCACAATGGTCCTGAGTTCGATCCTCGGTAATCACATACAGTGCTGGGCATGGAGACTCATG
>PVIC010042051.1:0-15963 GCA_004025085.1 Thryonomys swinderianus | reverse complement strand
GAGACACGCCCACCAACAATCAACACCGCATACCACAATGCCGGACGTGGTGGCTCACGCCTGTAATCCCAGCACTCGGGAGGCAGAGACAGGAGGATTGCTGAGTTCGCGGTGGCTTGCCTGGGCACCATAGTGAGCTCAGGGCCAGCCTGAACTACAAAGCGAGACCCTGTCTCAAAAAAAAAAAAAAAAAAAAAAAGAATATTTTTGGTTTATGTCCTGTACTACTTTGAAGATAATACATAGTATAATAACTATTGTTACTCTTATTTGATTATGAAAATGTTTCATTTTTCACAAAATAAGAAAAAAAAACCCTTTGTATGTATATATTTGCTACTGGATCCAAGGGCTTTGCGCAATCTATGCTACAACCCTTTCCCTTAACGTTTTTTATTGTACAACATGGTCTTTGCTAAATTGATTTACTAAGCTGCTGAACTGCCCAGATTGGGCTTGAGTTTATAATCTTCTTGCCTCAGCCTCCTAGACGGCTGGGGTTATAGACATGTGCTGACATACTCAGCTAAAAACCAAAAAGCAAAACAAAACAAAAACTTGATACTGTATCAAGTATTTACATCTTCTATTCAGCCAACATTTTAATATCTAAATTGTCAAGGTACCTCAAATTCTAAAGCCAAACCTATTAACAACTAAATTTCAAACACCACCAGTCAAGGCTTTAAAACAAAAAATCCAACTGAAAGTTCTAAATTTAATCTAAATACATTTCCTTTGAATCTATTCCACGTACACAAAAGAAAGAAAAAGAAACTTTATTTGAGGAAAATACTTCAATTATATAAAATCTAACCTTTTCTAAAGTAAAACGTTTTATTCTTCAACTAAATTATTTATAAACATATTAAAGTCATTTAAAAATAATATTCATTATAGAATAATTGTGCAAGTCAATTTTTTTTTTTTGAGACAGGGTCTCGCTTTATTTATAGCTCAGGCTGGCCCTGAGCTCACTATGTAGCCCAGGCAAACTTCGAACTCAGCAATCCTCCTGTCTCTGCCTCCTGAGTGCTGGGATTACAGGCATGAGCCCCCACTCCCAGCACTGTGGTATGTGGTATTGATTGCTGGTGGGCGTGAGTCACCACTCCCAGCATTGTATGCGGTTACCAAGGATTGAACTCAGGATTTGCACTTGTGAGGCAGGTGCCGGAACCACTGAGCTAAATCTCCAGCCCTGTGCAAGTCAATTTTAAAAGTAATATATAATCTTTAGCAAAGAGTGGTGGTATATATCCCTAATCTTAGCAATCTAGGAGGCTGAGATGGATCACAAGTTTGAGCACAACCTCGCCAATTTAACAACTTAGAAATTTAATAAAATCTTTCTCAAAAAAAAAAAAAAGGCCTGGGAATGTGGCTCAGTGCAAAGGCTCTGAGTTTAATCTTCCATTCTAAAACAGAAAAAAATCACACATTATATCCAAAATTGCCATCACTTTTAAGATTAGGTATTTAGATTTAAAATCTGTCCAATTATATAAATGCTAATTTCTACAGTGAATATCCTTGTAGAAAAGCTTCTGCATCCAGTCCTGCTTATTTCCTTAAATGCTCAGAACTGAAATAAATAGGTCAAAGGTTGTTTTTCAGGCTTTTGATAAATATTTTAAAATTATTTTTAGTCACATTCATTCCAGGAAATTCTCATTTACTTTAATCTGTTTTAATTTGAGAAACAAAAATTATCTTATATTGTTTTAACATATATTTTTTATTTGGTTAGCACAATGAAAATAATTAAACAGTACAGCCAAACTGTAGAATACAATGTAGCTATAATATACATGAGAGATGCTTGTAGGTTCTGGCATGAGATATTAAAGAAAGATTATCATGAAAAAAGCAAGTCACAGAAAATCTTATGACATAAGCTTCTTTTTTCTATAGAAAAATAAAGAAAAACATTGTAAAAATTATCATCTATAGATGCAAAATTTTTTTTTTTTTTTTTTTTTTGCTTTTTGGAGACAGGGTCTCGCTTTATAGTTCAGGCTGGCCCTGAGCTCACTATGGTGCCCAGGCAAGCCGCCGCGAACTCAGCAATCCTCCCGTCTCTGCCTCCCGAGTGCTGGGATTATAGGCATGAGCCACCACGCCCAGCATTGTGGTATGCAGTGTTGATTGCTGGTGGGCGTGAGTCTCCACACCCAGCATTGTATGTGGTTTCCGGGGATCGAACTCAGGACCTTGCGCTTGCGAGGCAGGCGCTGGAACCACTGAGCTAACCCTCCGGCCTAGATGCAAAATTTTTATGCACATAGAAAAAATATCTGGAAAAATCATATCTTAAATTGCTAATAATGGTTACAATAAAATCAATAGGTGTTTGTCCTCCCAGCACTCAGGATACTGAGGCAGAAGAATTGCCAGGAGTTCAAGGCCAGAGTGAACTATATAGCAAGACCCCATCTCAAATATACAAACAAATTTAACTTTAAAAAGTTTGGCTGGGGCCGGAGATTTAGCTCAGTGGTTCTGGTGCCTGCCTCGCAAGCACAAGGTCCTGAGTTCGATCCTGGTAACCACATACAATGCTGGGGGTGGTGGCTCATGCCCACCATCAGTCAACCAGCAATCAGCACCACAAACCACAGTGCCGGGCGTGGTGGCTCGTGCCTGTCATCCCAGCACTTGGGAGGCAGAGACAGGAGGATTGCTGAGTTCGAGGCTTGCCTGGGCTACATAGTGAGCTCAGAGCCAGCCTGAACTGCAAAGCGAGACCCTGTCTCAAAAAAAAAAAAAAAAGTTTGGCTAGAAAACAATGCTTGCATTTTTTTTTTATAATTATGAAAAGAAAACACTTAAAAGTAACAGTAACAGTGCTGGGCATGGTGACTCACGCCTGTAATCCCAGTACTTGGGAGGCAGAGGCAGGAGGATTGCTGAGTTTGAGGTTTGCATGGGCTACATAGTGAGCTCAGGGCCAGCCTGAACTACAAAGTGAGACCCTGTCTCAAAAAAAAAGTAACAGCAACAATATATTTTTCTATTACAAACAGACCCACCTCTTTTCATGGTATAGTATAATAATTATTTAGCATTCACATTAAGAACAATTTAGCACCTCTATAAATTCTTATTTTTCTCAGTTTGATATGATCCTGATACTACCTATACATTTTTAGTTCATTAAAAATACTAAATTCTTCTATATGTTAAGCAACTTGAGAAAAACAAAAACTCCTTGAGAATCTCTTTATTTTTTCTATTTTTAAACATTAAATTTTTAAATTAAAAACACTATAAATTAGCTTGAAGAAAGAGGAAAATAAATTGCCTAGCTTTCCCCATAATTTATGTTTGTTTGTTTGTTTGTTTTGAGACAGGGTCTCGCTTTGTAGCTCAGGCTGGCCCTGAGCTCACTATGTAGCCCAGGCAAGCCTCGAACTCAGCAATCCTCCTGCCTCTGCCTCCCAAGTGCTGGGATTACAGGCGTGAGCCACCACGCCTGGCCATAATTTATGTTTTTTGAGAAAAGAATAAGTCTTTTCACAAGAGATTTTCTTCTTTTCTTGGCATATATGTACTCATTCATATCATACATAATCTGAGAAGTATTTGAAATTAGGAAATCAGGATATTATATATATATATATATATCAGTATTATTATATTTATAAACTAAAGTAAAATAACCCATGTAGTATGAAATACAGTAACTTAATTCATATAGGGGGTAAAGCATGCTCTTAAAATGATATTATTTATAGTAATGCCTTTCTAAATGGCATTCTATTAATCTGTTTTGTACTCTGGAGATAACTATTTGTATGTGTGGGAGTAACTGAACATAGAATACAAACCAGGAGTGATATTTAGTTCATTTCCTACAGCTAGACTCCAAACTTTCCCACGAACACTAGGGGGCAATCCCTGCCACCACAATTCTCGAACTCTTCTTGTACTACGCCTAAAATTAAAGGAGGAAAGAAAAGGAGAAAGTTACTTTGTATATTGAAAATACTAGTTGCATGATGGTTTACCTATGACCAAGTGATGAGTTTTAAGAACACAGAGTTAAGTAAATACTGCATTCATTATCCCTTTGGTTTTCATGTTCACAGCAAGAAAAGCCTATAAAATGTAAATTACCTCAGAGACAAAAGTATTTTAAAGGGAGTTGCCTTTGATAGATGCCACTATACAATAAGAATAAAAATATGTGGAGAATTATCCAAAACACAGAATAAAATTGATGTAAAAAATGTTTTGCTAAGTCAGTACCAATTAAAAAATCACAAAGAATCTACTTCGGGTAAAGCATTAGACTTTAAGGGGCAGTAGTCTGCTGAATGAGTTTAGGCATTAGAGTCAAATAGACAAGTTCAAATTTAATTTGCCATTAACTAATTGTATAACATTGGGCAGATCACTTAACCTCTCTAACCTTAAGCTTCCCTGTAAAATAAATGTCTGAATAAAAAATAAATACCGTAATGGCTGAATAATAAATAAATACCTTAATGTCTGAATAAAAAATAAATACCTTAAAAAAGTTGAAAAAAAAGCAATTATTTATGTAAAGAACCTAAAAGAATATACCAGTCCCTCACCCCCAATATGCATGGGAAAATTCCAAACCCTCTAGTGAATCCTTGAAATTATGGTTAGTACTAAATTCAATAATACTATATTTTTGGCCTACACATACATACCCATGATAGAGCTGAATTTATAAATTGAGCACAGTAAAAAATTAATAACAGCTGTCAATAATCAAAAGAACAGTTTTAACAATATAGTTTGCAATAAAAGTTATGTAAATGTGGTCTCCCTCCCTGATTTTTAAAATGTCTTTTCACTTAAAGGACAGTATCTGAATTGCCAGCATTCAGATTCTTGTGCCTGGGACCATTATTAAGTACAATGAGAGTTATTTGAACACAAGCACTGCAATACCATGATACGAGATCAGGTAAGTGAAACCTCACTAATTAAGTCATGGGAAAACAGTGGATACACCATTGATGTGCTAGTCAAGAGGGATAATTTATAACCAGCACCGAGCAGAAGGGCACGGGGTTTCATAATTTTCTCACAGTGTACACAAGTTAAAACTGATGAATTACTGAATCCTAGAATTTTCTATTTATTATGTCCAGACCTCAGATGATCACAAGGCAATTGAAAATACAGAAAATGAAAATAAATAGACTACTGTATTTGTCACACAGCCAATATTCAATAAATTTTCAATGCACATCCTATATCAGGCATTGCTAAGATAGCCCCACCACTTCATCCGATATAAAAATGGCAAACAATTAAAAGTAAAAAAAGGCAGGAAATACAATAGTTTCAATGCTAAGACATTTTTAAAAGAGAAAAATCGTTTATAACATGATCCTTGATAAGACAGGTACATTAAAAATATTTCAATATTTAATAATTGATAAATTCATCTTGTATGTATACGATTTAATAAGATTTTAGAAACTTGCCATTATATCAATAGGGCATCTTACAATTAATGGTATATTAGAACTAAGAAATATGGTAACTGAAGAAACTGAAAGAATCATGAATCAGTTATCATTTGCATCAGTCTCAAAGAGTAGGCAAGGTTTTTGATAAGCGTAGAAGATAGTGACAGAAGTGCATATTAAAGCCTGAGGCATTTATAAAAGCAAAGATAGAGAGATAAGTATAGAGATTTTCAGCTTAAAGGTTAAGGTACAACAGGCAAAGTATAAGATACGTGTTGGGAAGAAATAAAAATATAAAACTGGGAAGACAAGATCTTTGCAGACAAACTAAAAAGTCTGTTTACTTACATTACTTCCCAATTAGGCAGTATTTCATTGATCCAAATTACCATTGCATTTGCAATATTTTCTTCCTGTTTAAATCGTTCTTTCATTATTCTTTTTCTTTTATGTGCTTCTTTAATTTCTGTTTTAAATAAGAATTATTTCAATACAAATTAGATCAAAACCTCTTCTTCTTGTTCTTCTTCTACCTAACTCTATAAAAGAAGATTTCTCAAGTATAATGTCTGAATAGTAGAAAGGAAGATAGGGAGGAAAGAAAATAAAAATGAAAAAGAAAATGTAACATATTGAAAAATTAATCAATATCCATTTTTCACATAAAGGGTTTAAAAATCTCCTAACATGAACTACATGACCTTAAAGATGATTTTGCCAATGCTACTATTAGTAGATGGACTCTTTTTAATAAGTCACTGAAATAAGAACTTTCCTCCAAAACACACATATACAAATAATACAACTCTAGAAACCGGAGGTCACAGCCTCAATACTACAGAGAGGTGAGTTAAAAGTCAGAGTTTTATCATGTATAATTCTAGAACCAGTGAGTACTTCAGAAAATTGTTAGCCAAATTGTTTTCAAACTATGTTTTATATATTTCTTAGAAATTATCTTTAGAGGCAAGCAGCAAGTCAAGTCAACTTTAATAGTTTTTGTTTTATGTATTCCAATTCTATGTAAGATGCCTTGGGAGATTCCACTATTTAAAAAATAATACAGTGTGTTGAAGAATAGGCTTACAAAACTTGATCTAGTCAATCTCCTAACAACCTATTCCAAAATATCATTCAGGTAACTTTAAACAGTATTGAAGCTACAGCATTCTGATTTCCCAATTTAATATTATTTCTGTTCTATGATGTTTGGGGGATCATTTACTTACTTTTAGTACATTTGCAATATAGAATGTATACATTTACCATAAAGAGCTTGGCACAAACACACCACATCTTTTTCCTTTTTTACTTTCCCTTTCCTTTCCCTCCATCCTTAAATCTCCTTCCAGGATCATCTACTTATCAACAATTATCTTACATATTAATTACATAGTAAAGCTAATATTGACAGCCAGGTATGATGGCACACGCCTATGATCCCAGTACCCATGAAGCTGAGGCAGCAACGTCTTGAGTTAAAGGCCACCTTGATGTACATGGCAAGAGCCTATTACAAAAATCCAAAAAAGTTAAGAATCAATAAAAATATAATAAATTACAAATATAATTAAAATTTTATAGAGTAAAATAAAACCAACATTTAACAAATTAGGCATTTTACTGAAAGCTATAACTGGCCTTAAATACCCCCTTTAAAATATAGACAGATTTTCACTTCCAAAATAATAACATAGAATAGAATTGTATACTATTGTAATATTCTATTAATTTAACTCAAAAAAAGAACAATCAGTTGTTATTAGGGTATATGTTTAAAAACATAGGAAGCTGCATATTATCTTCTAAGAATGTATATTTACCTTAAATTAACATACTCAATAAATAATAAATTACCTTTTTATTTATTGGTTGAGAAAGAACATGATTGAAATATTTAAATTTATACTCATTAAGTGACAAAACTAGGACCCTAGAAAGACTTTATAAAACACAAAAATAAACTTTGGCTTTAAATTATATTATCACTGCCATATAGAACATTGTCTCCAGTGTTAAAATTATTAAATTATAAAATCAAGACCAAACCCTGAAAAAATAAAATGCACATATAAATTCATTAATATCTTCTTTTATAAATTAAGGCAATAAAAGTCAAGTTGAATGACTAAAATTTCAAGATTCTTTTTAGACAATGTATTGCCCTTCATTTATATGATTTTTATAAAAGCATTTGGTAGGCCCTGTTTCCAATCACCAGCAAAGAAAAAACAAAAAAAAAAAACCTAAATAAAAATAATAGAGATATACAAGAATTCACTCTCTCCTTAAGGATAGATCTGATCCATTTGACTACCCACCTTTCTATAGAAACTAATTTGTTAAAGTCAGTAGATCAATACTGCATGATTATCTCTCATTTGAGTAAAGCAAAGTACAAAGAGCATAATAAAGGATGGATAGAAGGAAACGAGGGGAAAACAGGGATCCAGAAGACTGAGCATGAGAAGATTGTGAGGGAAAGTAAGAATTAAATTATGTGATATACAGGAACCTAATAACCTCAGTGAATATAAACATTATATGTTATAAACATGAGCTGATAATAATAGTAACAATAAGAATGAGAATGGCAGATGGAGGGAGGGGGTTGGAAAGGGAACAGAACTTTAAAAAGATACAAACTCTATTACGTACATGTACCTACTCCCCAAAATGAATGTAAACTTTATATTCTGAAAACACGGACAACTACAATAAAACATAAATATTTGGGGGATGACAGTTTTGAGTAATCCATAGCATTTGCACTGAGTTATATCGCAGACTTAGTTGACATTTTTAATTTTAAGTCATGGCCTTCCCTAGTTGCCTGAGCAGAACTCAAGTTTAGGATCTTCCTGCCTCAGCTTCCCAGAGTGCTATGATTTCACTTGTCTGCCCCTATATCTGGCTCTGAAGTTAAATTTTATACCCTTGTTTTTCTACCTTAAATTTGTGTAGGACCAAAGACAACCTAGAAGAGCAAAAACAATCCTGGGTAAGAAGAGCCAAGCAGGAGATATTCACAATCCTTATAATAACAGCACAGTTCTGTCACAGAACAGACATGTGGATCAAAAGAACAGAAAGGAGAAAGCAGATACAACCTCAGGCCCATTCAGCAATCTGATCTTTGATAAAGAAGCCAAAACATATATTGAAAGAGTCTCACTAATAAATGGTGCTGAGAAAACTGGCTATCCATTTGCAGAAGACTGAATAGACCCACACATCTCACAATGTAATAAACCAAAAAATCAAAGAGGATCAAAGACCTAACTGGCAAAACAGAAACAATCTGCTGGAAGATAAAATAGGCAAAACTCTTAAAGCTATAGAGGTGAGCAAGGACTTTCAGAGTCAGCTCTAATGGTACCAAGAATCAGCAAATGGCACTGTATCAAATTAGAAGCTACAATACAAAAAAAGTGACAGAGCAAAGAGACAACTTAAAGAATGGAAAAACAGGACCAGGGATTTAACTCAATTGCACTGCACCTGCCTGACAAACACAAGATCCTGAGTCCAATCTCCCATACTGCCAAAAAAAAAAGAATAGAAAATAATTTTGCCAGCTAGTCCTTGGAGAGAGGACTAATCCAGGATATATAAAGAACTCAAAGACTCTAGACTCCTCCCCAAATAAAAGACCCAATCAAAAAATGAGCAATGCAAATAGCCTCTTTTCAAAAGTATAAATGGCTAATAAACACATTAAAAAAATGTTCAACATCACTGGCAATTACAGAAATGTAAATTAAAACAACAATGAGATTCCATCTTACTCCAGAAAGAATAGCTATCATTAAAAAAAGGTCAAATAATAAAAACGCTAGTGAGGATGCAGGGAAAAAGGAAAAAAGAACCCTTTTGTAGGTTGGCGGGGATGTAAACTAGTACCACTAGCATAGAAATCACTATGGAGATTCTTCAAAAAGCTAATACTAGAAATTCTATTTGATCCAGTTATTCCCCTTCTAGGTATCTCTCTGAAAGAGTTAAAGACATCATATTACATACAGACATGACATCTATAGCAGCACAATTCATAATAGCTACATCATGGAAATGGCCTATATCCTCATCAAGAGATGAATAAATAAAGAAATTCGGTATTGGGGCTGGCAATTTAGCTCAGCTGAATGAGCCTGAGGTTGTATCTGCTTTCTCCTTTCTGTTCTTTTGATCCACATGTCTGTTCTGTGACAGAACTGTGCTGTTTTTACAAAGATTGTGATATCTTCTGCTTGGCTCTTCTTACCCAGGATTGCTTTTGCTCTTCTAGGTTGTTTTTGGTCCTGCCTTGCAAGGAACTGCCTTGCAAGTACAAGGTCCTGAGTTCGAACCCTGGTACCCACATACAATGCTGGGCGTGGGGACTCACACCCACCAGCAATCAATACCACATACCACAGTGCCAGGAGTGGTGGCTCACACCTGTAATCCCAGCACTCGGGAGGCAGAGACAGGAGGATTGCTGAGTTTGAGGCTTGCCTGGGATACATAGTGAGCTCAGGGCCAGCCTGGACTACAAAGTGAGACCCTGTCTCAAAAAAAAAAAAAAAGAAAGAAATTCAGTACTCTATTTAATGGAGTACTACTCTGCCATAAAGGATAAATGAGTTATTTGTACGTAAATGGATAAACCTTGAGACCATAATGTTAAATGAAACAAATCAGACACACAAACTTAAGTATCACATAGCTTCTCTTATATGAGAAACCTAAAATATAAAGAGCAAAAGAGTAGACAATAGAAAGTAGAGAGATCTTTTTTTTTTTTTTTTAGACAGGGTCTCACTTTGTAGTTCAGGCTGGCCCTGAGCTCACTATGTAGCCCAGGCAAGCCTCGAACTTAGCAATCCTCCTGTCTCTGCCTCCCGAGTGCTGGGATTACAGGCGTGAGCCACCATGCCCCGGCACTGTGGTATGTAGTAGTGATTGCTGGTGAGTGTGAGTCACCACACCCAGCATTGTTGTGTGTGGTTACCAGGGATTAAACTCAGGACCTTGCACTTCTGAGGCAAGCACCAGGCACCACTGAGCTAAATCTCTGGCCCAAGAGATCTTTTTTGAAATGAGAAAGGGAACAACAAATGGAAGGAAAGAGTTGGGAAAAAATAATTAGGAAGGGAAAAATGGGAATAGAGCTTTTGCAGGACCAAAAGATAGAAGGAGTATGGGTTGGTAGAGAATAAAAAAGAATTAAGATGTGTTATACATACCAGCTCCCAAGAATAAATGCAATCAATATATACTAGAAACATATACTAATAAAAATCAAAATTTTAAAAAATAAGGCAAAAAAAGTTTATACCTCGTTTTTTAGCCTCAGCCACCATTTCATCATATTCTTGTCGATGACGTAAAGCTTCTTCCACAGATTTAGCAGGAAGATTTCTGGAAAAAAATTTATTTGGTCAAGCCAATTTCTAAAAGATTAGCACTTAAATTACATATTACTTTTTCAGAGCTTCATGAAAAAAACTGTTACCTTACCTTGTCATTTCCTACATTAATAAAATGAAGCCCATTTAAAAAAAAACCCTGCATTTTGGAAAATAATCAGAATCCAGGTTTCTAGTATTTGTTGTATATACTGTACATATATTTCATGTGTCTATAAATTTGTATTTATTTAAATATTTTCTATTTTAGTCAATATAAATTAACTGTAAACTCATTAGTATTTTAATCAATTTTTTGAAGTACAATTTATGTACAAATGAATACTTATTTAGAACTAGCTGTAGGGCTGGGGATTTAATTCAAGTGGTACCCTGCCTACCTCAGAAGCACAAAGGCCTGAGTTTGATCCCTGATACTGCCAAAAAAGAAAAGAAAAAGAAATAAAACTATTTTTTAAATAAAGAATAGTCTGAGTTCTGATCAATGTATATATTTATGCAACCAACACACCAATCAATACATAAGAATATTTCCATCATACCATAGTTTCCTTGTGAAATATTTACCTATACCCCATCTTCTGAAATCACATTTTTGATTTCTGTCACTGTAGATCAATTTTTTGCCTTTAAACTCTTGTGTCTAGTTTTCTCTTGTTCAATCTAATTTTGAAAATCATTCATGATACATTCATAATATATTCCTTTTAATTACTGACAAGTTTTCCATTTATTCATGTGCATAGGCATTTGAGTTCTTTACAGTCTGAGGTTATTATGAGTAAAGCTACTGTACATATTAATATGTTTACATATGGATATTGCTTTCATTTCTTTTTTAGTAAATAACCAGGAGTAGAATTCTTGCTTCATATGGTAAGTAAATGGAGAAAGGTATGTGACAAACTTTCAAAATATACATTCTATCTCTTCCTGTCTTTTCAAATTAGTCAGATTTTTCAGACAAAGGAGAAATAAATCTTCATATTTCTGCTTGAGGTCTTAATAGAGTAATATTGGTCTGGGTTCACTCTTTTCTTTTAAACATCAGTTTTCATATAATGGACAAGAAGAGGTAACACAAGACAGTGATCTTTGTGAAGAGACACATAAGGTATCCTTAAGCTTTCTGAGCATACAGCTTGGTGTTTTCAGGTTGCAGTGGTAGATGAGAATATAGAAACAGGTCCAATAAGCCCTCCTAAACTAAGGAAACAATCTGGAGTTTATACAGAGTCCAAGAAAGGTAGAATTTCCATATCCAAGAATCAGAAGGAAGGACACTGTAGAGGTCCCCAAATCTTCAGTTGAGTACTATGTGTGTGTGTGTGTGTGTGTGTACACATCAACGCTTTTGTATGATTAAACTACGGCAAGAGAGGCAAGAGAAAGAAGCTCCAGAAAGATACAGAACAATTTAAAAGATCATGTAGAACACCTAAAGTAGAAAGACCTCCAAAAATAATACCAGGTATAGACTATGGAAAGACACTACTTTGAAACTAGAGACCTTTCTGCAACAAAAATTAGATCAAATAAATTAAGCAATTTCAAAGTAACTTAATAGCATACCAGTCTAAAGCTAAAAAAAATTTAAAAGAACACAAAGTGTCCAGTATCCACCTGTGTAAGTTACAATGTCTAATATTCAATGAAAATAAATATGAAAAATATAACACATAAAGAAGGAAAATAAATTAACAGTAAAGATGCTAAAATGTGCAGATAATAGGATGACAACATAAGGATGAGAAAATGAAAACAGTATCCACACACATTTAAGAAAACAGGAGAAATCATGAGGATAATGAGAGGAGAAGCTCAAGACCCAAACACTTGAAGAGGTAAAACATACAATTTTTAAAATTTAAAACACACATACACACACACACAAACACACACACACCCACACAAAATGAGACTGATGGACATGCTGCGCTAAGACGGCCAAGGCAGATGCACCCGGAGAAGAACCCTACACCATTTCCTGCATCCTTCCACACCGGAGCTGCACTAAGACTCACCAGGTAAGATAAAGGTTGAAGGATATCTCCTTTTGACTAATGTGCTTAGCTTGGTATATTGTCACTTCTGACTTTGATGCTGTTCTTACTCTCTTTATTCCTTCATTTTGAAATATTTTTTTTTATATTCCTTCTTCACTGGTACTAAATCTGTCCAACTTTCGGGGTTTTTGTCCTCATAATTGCTTACATCTTTATAGAAAAGGGAATCTAGCTTCTGTTGTGCCATCTACCCCTAGGTTCCTCTATACACTTCTTGTCCCCAAACTCTCTCCTGTCTTCCTGACAGAACCAATACCCAGAAGTAAAAGACTCTTCGGCTGCCATAATTCTTCTTCTGTATTTTTTTATTTTTTATTCTGTATTTTTTATTATAAGAAGGTGTGCAATGTCTCCAAGAGGCTTACAGCATACAGTCAGTACTATTTTGTATAAGTCCTTTTAGCCTCTGTTACCCTCAGGCATCTATGAGGTCCTTGAGATCTATATAATCTTTATAAATCTGCTAACCCCATTTCATTCTCCTTCTGTCTCACTACCTTCCTGATTCCCCAGTATCTTTTATTCACAAAGGGTACTGGGGTACACTTAAAACCTGCACGTTGTATACACATTGCTGATTAATTCTAAATTTTGGCATTTGCACTTAGAGGTAACTCATGACTTCGAAATCTTCAGAATAGAAATTATCTAAACTTTTCATTTCGTTTACTGTGTTTAACACCGATATTGGCACTGATTGTTATGGTAACAAAGATAATGTGAGTGTTCCATTAAAATACCTCCCATGATGTGCCAGATCTGAGAACTTTCAAGGGTCATCACACATCCAAGGAGGACACCCCAGGAAGGTGCCACTTTCAAAGGGTACCAGAGAATAGAAAGAAAGAGATTTGCAACAAACATTGCACTGACATCAGGCAAAGAATTAAACAAATAACATCAGTAATAACAAAGGAGTAGAAATGAGAAAATATTAAAAACCAAGACACAAAGATCACCACCACAGGGAAATTCAGAGAAAAGGGAAACAGAGCAAACTGAACCTGAAACACCAGGACTCTTTGAGATGGTAACTAAAGCAGATCTAGTAAAATGGAAATCAGAACTCATCTCTGAGATCAAAACAGAAATACTGTCCACAGTGAAGGTCATCGTTAAAAAAGAGATCAGCAATATGATAGAATCCAAGATAGCAGAAGCAATGGAAGCTTTTAAACAGCTTCAAGCACAGCTCCAGATGATAATGAAGGAGAACAAAAGTTTGTGAAGTAGGATGAATGAAGGAGAGAACCGAATTTCAGAACCAGTGGACAGCATAGCAGCCAATGAACAGGAAAGACATAATCTATGGAAAAGGGCAAGAGAACATGAAAAAACAATCCAACAGCTTCTAGATGACTCAAAGAAAAATAACACAAGACTGATTGGAGTCACTGAGGAAGCAAGAGACAGTGCAAAACACATAAAAAAAAAAAACTGTTGGCAGAGATAACGGCTGAAAAAATCACAGGAAAAGAATTGGACATACAGATAAATGAGACCTATTAGACTCCAAAAGGCTGTGACATAAAAATATCTAGACATACAATTATCAAGGTTCCAGATACACAACAAAAGAATGAAATACTGAAAAAAGTTAGACAAGGGAAGAAAATCACCTAAAAAGGGAAGCCCATTAGGATCACTGCAGACTTTTCAACACAAACTCTCAATGCAAGGAGAGCCTAGAAGAAAGTGTTTCAAGCATTGCAGGAAAACAACCTCCAACCTAGACTGTTGTATTCTGCAAAACTATCTTTCAGAATAGATGGAGAAATAAGATACTTCCATGATAAAGAAAATCTGAAAAACTTCACAAATATGAAACCTATACTCCAAAACATTCTAAAGAACATCTTGGAAAAAAAACACAGAAAATTCCAAACCCACGAGACCCAGGAGAATGAACTCACTGGGGCAAACAAGGAACTAAATGGAACAGGGGAAAAGCAAGGAAGAAAAGAACCAAGAACAGGGAAACATGTGGCACTAAATATGCCTATATCAGTCATACCCATTAATGTCAATGGACTCAATAAGCCAATTAAAAGACACAGACTAGCAGACTGGATCAAGAAGCAAGATCCTACAATCTACTGCATACAGGAAACACACCTAATTCAGAAGGAAATCCATAGACTGAAGATAAAGGGTGGAAAACAATCCTCCATGCCACAAGAAACTGCAAAAAAGCAGGAGTGGCTATCTTGTTTGCAGATATAATAGATTTCAAACCCAAACTGATTAAGACAGACAAAAAAGGTCATTATATTCTCATACAGGGAACAATCCAGGAGAAAGAAATAACAATCATAAATATTTATGCACCAAACTCTAATGCACCAAACTATATAAAACAAATATTAATGTAAGTGAAAAGCCAGATAACCACTAATACATTAGTAATAGGGGACTTTAATACTCCACTGTCACAAATTAACAGATTGAGAAGACAAAAAATCAATAAGGAAATACTTGAGCTAAATCAAACTTTTGAGCAAATGGACTTAATAGATGCCTACAGAAGTTTTCACCCTACAAAGCCAGAATATATACATTCTTCTCAGCTGCTCATGGATCATTCTCCAAAATAGACTACATCCTACTTCATAGAGCAAGCTTAAGTAAATGCAAAGGAATTGAAGTTATTCCCTGCATACTATCAGACCATCGAGCTTTGAAACTGGAGCTGAATAGCAAAAGAAATTCCAAGTTCTTCACAAACACATGGAAATTGAACAACACTCTGTTGACCAACCAATGGGCCACAAAGAAATTAAAGAAGAAAT
The DNA here is from genome assembly GCA_004025085.1 of Thryonomys swinderianus. Classification (NCBI taxonomy): domain Eukaryota; kingdom Metazoa; phylum Chordata; class Mammalia; order Rodentia; family Thryonomyidae; genus Thryonomys; species Thryonomys swinderianus. Next base: position 244 of record PVIC010042051.1, on the reverse strand, counting down.
CAAACAGTTTCTACAACTAAATGACAACCCCAGTACAGCATACAGGAATTTATGGAACACAATGAAAGCAGTTCTACAAGAAAAATTCATAGTACACTCAGAAAATAGAGCAAATTATGGGGGCCGGAGGGTTAGCTCACTGGTTCTGGCGCCTGCCTCGCAAACATAAGGACCTGAGTTCGATCCCCGGTTACCACATATAATGCTGGGTGTGGTGGCTCACGCCTGTAATCCCAGCACTCGG
>PVIC010042050.1:0-15964 GCA_004025085.1 Thryonomys swinderianus | reverse complement strand
TTCTTTCTTTCTTTCTTTCTCTTTCTTTCTTTCTCTCTCTTTCTTCCTTTCCTTTCTCTGTCTCTTTCTTTCTTTCCTTTCTCTCTTTCTTTCTCTTTCTTTCTTTCTTTCTTTCTTTCTTTCTTTCTTTCTTTCTTTCTTTCTTTCTTTCTCTTTCTTTCATTTGCAGCACATGCAGTTTGCACTCATCTTGGGGAGTGGGTACATGATTCTTGTTTTACAGCCCCTTCCCCTCCCTCCTGCCTCCCTCATTCCTCCTCTAAATCTCTGACACCAGAGAGAGCCAGAGAACTCCTCATGGTAGCATCTCTTTGGCCAGATTGTTACTCACTGCTTCCAAGGAAGGCTCCTGACCAATCGTTTTTTTGTTTTTGTTTTTTGTTTTTTTTTGAGACATGGTCTCGCTGACCCTGAGCTCACTATGTAGCCCAGGCAAGCCGCAGCGAACTCAGCAATCCTCCTGTCTCTGCCTCCCGAGTGCTGGGATTACAGGCGTGAGCCACCATGCCCGGCACTGTGGTATATGGTGTTGATTGCTGGTGGGTGTGAGTCTCCACGCCCAGCATTGTATGTGGTTACCAGGATCAAACTCAGGACCTTGCGCTTGCGAGGCAGGCGCTGGAACCACTGAGCTAACCCTCCGGCCCTACCAATCGTTTTCAATATTGTCTTTTTGAAATCGTGTTATTCATTTACTCAAAAAGATTTGGAGGCCCTGGAAATCGGGTATCTGTACCAGCCAGTCTCCTTCAGCAGTTTTATCAGAGGCATGGACTTCACTTTCTTGGGGCAGCACTAATAGCACACCATAGTCTTAAAAATATACTTCCTGAAAACATGACTTCTTCCAGTTACTTGAGAAATCTGAGTAATAGGCTTTGTCCATTAGCACCTAATAAGGCCTTTGCTGTACCGTACACATTATTCTCTATTACTTTTCTGCAAAGTGGGTAAGTTAAAGAAAGACTTCACATTTCGTAGCTTTCAAATACATTTAGTGGCCATTAGGCATTATGGATTAAAGTTAATTTTTATATTACTGACTCAATTTTGTTAGTTTGTTTCTATGTCTGGAAAACAAACACATTGTACTGTTTCCTATCTACTTGAGAAATTCATTAGCTCCTAGGGAGAAGTAAAAAAATTCAAGGAAAACAGAAGAAAAAAATATTAAATTAGGATTTGTAAAAATGCTGAACTTTATTAAACCTTCCAGAAGTTTTTCATTTGGTTTATTATGAGTCTTGAGGAATGTGTATAATGATTTTGCTTTATAGTTTTCAGTTATTCACAGAAATAAAATTAGGCACATAAAAAACTCAAAAGTTTCTTTTTTTCTTTTCTTCTTTCCTTCCTTCCTTCCTTCCTTCCTTCCTTCCTTCCTTCCTTCCTTCCTTCCTTCCTTCCTTCCTTTCTTTCTTTCTTTCTTTCTTTCTTTCTTTCTTTCTTTCTTTCTTTCTTTCTTTCTTTCTTTCTTTCTTTCTTTCTTTCTTTCTTCTTTCTTTCTTCTTTTTCAGTACTGGGTATCAAATGTGAGCTCTTGTGTTTCCAAGGTGGACACAGTATCACTTGAGAGTAAAGAAGTTTTAAAATGTATGATAGGTGTCATGAAATAGGAAGAAATTATTCAAAAGCAAAAGGGAAAAGGGGGTAGGGGTTCGTAAAGAAGGGAAAGAGGAAAATTGAAGGTAGAAGAAAGCAGGGGGTAGTAGGGGGAGGAGAAGGGAAAGTGAGAATCAGGATGCATCATGTAATGGTGCAAACCCTCAGTGTTAAACATGACCATCATGTATATATAAAATGTACCAATAAAATCAATTTAGAAAAGAAACTCAGCAGTTACTAGTTCTTAAATTATTTTCATATAATTTCTATTTATTTTTGTTTGATAATACAATGTAAAAGCTTAATAAAAATATCTAATTCATATTCATATTTGGTGGTCATTAGAAAAATATATTTAATATTTCAATGAAAAATTATGATTTCCTTTATATTTTATCAAGACTGGATAGTCCACAATTGTTAATTTTTTTTTTTTTGAGACAGGGTTTCACTTTGTAGTTCAGGCTGGCTCTGAGCTCACTATGTAGCCCAGGCAAGCCTCGAACTCAGCAGTTCTCCTGTCTCTGCCTCCCGAGTGCTGGGATTACAGGCATTGAGCCACCACGCCCGGCCACAATTGTTAATTTTAACATTAACATCTTTTGGGAATAAAATTTATTTTCTGGAAATCACATTCAACTTCTGTAATAAAAAGTAGATGAAATTTAAACAAAATTTATGGAAGATGTTCAATAAGAAACACGCTTATGATTGTGGGAATATATTTTTAAATTAGTTACTGTGTCACTCATGTTAATTACTTTATTGTTTTTTAAAGACACATTCCTATTTGTTTTAAAATTTTCATTCATTTTTTTTTCATTATCAAGGACTGACCCCAGGCTTTGAACATCCTAGGGCTCTATTACTAGGCAATATATTCTGATCTTTAACAAAATACTAAAACATTTTTTGTCTTCGTCATCCTAGCTTGCTAAGAAAGAATGCCATACACTAGGCAACTTCAATAAAGCAAATGTATTTCTCACAATTATTGAGCGTGAGGATGCCAAGATAGTTATTTTCATGTACCTTCACATGACAGAGAGAAAAGCAACCCTGTTAAAGCAAACAAACAAAAACTACAAAAACAAAACAAAAGCAACAAAACCTAAGAACACCTGCTAATCACGAGGAAGTGAAAAGCCCCTTGTGGACTCACATACAAAAGAGGCCCATCTTCAAATGTCATCCATCCCCATGGTGGGTAGGATTTCAACATATGAGGTTTTAGGGACAACAAACTTGCATCTCAGGCCATTTTGGAGTGCTAAGCACACATTTTAAAAGCTGGGAAATATTTTCATTACTCTGAAGTCTAACACCAAGTACAGAACTTGACAAAGTGTTAGGAACTGATCAAGAAGGCCATATTTTTGATGGATACAATTGACAAGAAACGTTTTTTTAAGGTATGGGTTCATTTATTCCCCTTGTTTATACATTCTTTCATCCAACAATGAATATTTCTTGAATGGTACACATTGTGTTATATGTTAGAGAAAAAAAAAAGATCACTATGCCCATTGATATGTTAAATTGTTCTGAATATTGAATATCTTCATCGTAATAATATAATGTGGTTTCCAGAACATTCTATCAGTCTATTATAATTTTGATGCCAAAGAGGATAAGGATAGAATAAATGAAAAAGAATATAAATCAACTTCACTCATAAATGGAGATAATAATACTTAAGCAGATAAAATTATTAGGTCGTCAAGTATTGAATAAACAGTTTATCATAACACTGTAGTTTGAATCTGGGATGTTCCACAAAGGTTTATGTGTTAAACACTTGACCCCCTCATGCATGAATACTCAGGGACGGGCCTTTGGGATGTGATTATATAACAAGGGCCCTTACCTCATCAATGGATTCTTCTGTTCAAGGGCTAATAATTTGATAGATTGTTTGGAGATAATGGAAACACAGGGACTATGGAGCCCAGGCAAGCCTGGAACTCAGCAATCCTCCTGTCTCTGCCTCCCGAGTGCTGGGATTACAGGCGTGAACCACCACAGCTGGCACTGTGGTATGTAGTATTGATTGCGGGTGGGCATGAGTCTCCACGCCCAGCATTGTATGTGGTTACTGGGGATCGAACTCAGGACCTTGGGCTTGCGAGGCAGGCGCCGGAACCACAGAGTTAACCCTCTGGCCCTTTGTTTAGTTTTTTGAGACAGGGTCTTGCTTTGTAGTTCAGGCTGCCCCTGAACTCACTACATAACCCAGACTAGCCTCTAACGCGTGGCAATCCTCCTGTCCCTGCCTCCTGAGTGCTGGAATTATAGGCACGAGCCACCATGCTTAGCATTGTGGTGTGTGATACCGGGGATCAAAGTCGGGACCAGTGCTGGAACCACTGAGCTAAATCTCCAGCATGAGTTTCAGTTTTAAGAAGCCTCTTAAGCTTCATTCTGCTTTGTACCTGGTCACCCAATGACTTCTTGTATCATCCATTCTTCTTGCTCATCAAGGTTCCAATGCTCAGTGAAATGCAAAGCATGTAATTATCCTTCACCCATTTTTGCATTTCTTGTCTCTTGACAATTTGAGTTTAACAATCATGCATCTCTAAAAAGAAACAGTAGTGGGGTGAAGTTTAAGTTAATCTAAAATTGTTTACTGTCATTTTATTTCTCAATTACAAGTCAATTGTGTGTGTGTCCGTGTGTGTGGGTATTCACATGCAAGCACATGTGTACTCAGGCAATACTGGTTTTTATAGTAATCAACACTCAAAATTTTACTATTTCAAGATACTCTCCCTTTTCAACAAAGTAGTCCCAAATGACTCTTTATATTTGGTATGTAATTTTTATCCACAAACTAATTCAGAGACTTAAGTTTCTTCCACTGTGGAGCTTGTTAAATCTATAAGACTTGTAAGCTTTCCACAGACAGAAACAGAAGGGATAAGGTGGGATACCGTGCATGGGAGCTTTTAAGAAGCTGGCTTGCGAGCAGCACTCAGGTTCCACGGGTGTGAACTAGTCATAACGCCACAGAGGGAGCCTGAGAAGTCCAGGAACTGCTCACTGCTGACGACCTGGAGAGAAGGGCATGCACAGTGGAAAACCGCTCACCATCCTTATGAGAGTTTGGCTTCCAGATGGCTCTGTCATCTCTCTACACCTTCCCCTCATCAAGATCCTTCTTAGCCCTCCAGGGTTCTCATCCGGAAATTATTTACTCTCCTCAGGTGGGCCAGGGACATATTTCATTCAAGATAATCTTTCCCCAGACTTGGGTAGGAGAGATTGTTTTGAAGTGTTTGAAACATTACCTTTATTGTGGACTTTATTTGTATGATTATACAGTAATAGATGGTGAAATGATTATATAACTCAACCTAATGCAAAATCAGTGAGAGCTCTGAGCTTATTTTTCAGCAACAGGTAGTAACCGCATTGGTTGACAGGTAACAACGATGTCCAAAGAGTGTTGTTCATGGCCAGTCTAACCCATAATCACATTTTCATTGCTACCACTATAGGAAATCCTGCTTCATTAAGTTAGAGTTTTGGAAATGGAAACAGCCTCTAAAGTTACTTTGTGGCAACCTCAGGATATTCTGTCTTGACTAACCCAGAATGTTTGGAGAGTTGAAGTTGTGACCTCAAGCTGCAGAATCCCTTCTGACATGGACAGAACTGATTTACCAGGCTTACTCACAAATCCATTGCTTCCCACTTGGAGGATTTTGTGGTTGGGAAGTAATGCTGAAATTCTTTTGATAGCTGATATAGATGATCATGCACCAAGTGAGAGAAAGAAGGCCCTGGGTCAGTCTCAGCTAGTGTTTTAATCACATCAAAAATCTGTGTTCGCTGGCTCCCCTAATCCCTTGTAGTTTTGAATTCATCTAGTTTATCTACTAAGTTGAACATGGTTGTTATGGTCTCCTGAAGTGAAACATTGAGTTCACTGAGCAATTTAAATATCACAGAGGAACAAACAATTTACACAACCCATTCTACCACTGAAAGGTGCTGCCTGTGGTCACTGTTTTTCTAAAAAGAAATTCTGGAAGAGCTCTTATAATTCAAAAACCCTGGCCAGTCATATGATGTTTTAAAGCTATCTCACCTCCATGTATAAGACCAGATGTGTGTCTTTTTACACAGTGGAGTGAACATATGTGAGTTCAGGACATGTACTTTAATATGGTTGATAATTTTAATCGGATAATGAAAAATGTTATTAAGTTAAGTTGACTTTTTCAGCTGTCCAACTGCCTCTACTGATAACATAATGTGGAGACTCTGATTCTCTAGTGACCTCTTTCACCCAACCAGCAAAATAAGAAAGTCATCTAGTTATGGTAGCTACTCCATCCATGCATATACAAACATTCAGTTCCGTTTTCCTTATGTGTATGTGATAATTCATAAATTTGAATAGTTCATAGCTGTGGTGTTGGTTGGAAAAAAAAGTGCATATAATATAACCTCGATGCACACCCTCTGAAAAAAATATGTGGTACAAAAACAACCATTGTTGCTTTGTTGTCAACAGCAATACATTCACCAACCTGGGTTGTGTACTATGGTTACTTATTAAGCTTCTCTAACAATTGTTCCTCAATAGCCTCTGTTTCATCGATTCGCCTAATAATGGTGTTACCTGCATGCCACCTTTTGAACTGCAGTCTCTCCTAAAAGTTCATGACAAATGTCCTTAGCAGTGAACAAGATTAACTTTTCACCCATAATATCAGACGTTTTGCTTTAGTAACTCATCTAGCCATGAAGAATGATTCTCTCAACCAAGACACACTTGATAAAGTTGTGGACTTCAATTATTGCTTGGGTCTTTGTGTTCACTTTTTTTTTTTTTAATTTCAGAGATTTGTCTTTTACTATTGGGTACTTGGTCCTTTTGTGGTGAAGCAGTTTGAAGGTTCCATGACTTTGTTGGATAGCTGATTGCCCTTTATTATACAAAGGAGGCTTAAAAAAATTAACTGACTTGCAGAAAAGATACTAATTCAAGTGATTTGGTATTCACTTGTAAATGTAGTTTTCTTTTTGTAGTCTTAGAAGCTTCTGCTGTGACATCATTGGATCTCTCTACCTTTTCAAAGAATTTTCTCATTGATATTTGTTTTTCACTTATTTTGTCAAAGGTTAAATTGTGAATTTACTAAAACGTTGGCTAAGATGAGTATACAATATGAGAAAGAGACACAGATGAAAGCGCTAAATAAAATTTACAGACTGAAATCAATGCTGAATTCTGACTTAAAGCCTGCCATCACGTGCAGCTGTACAACTGAAGTCTATCAACTCACTTGCTGGTAAAATCTGCCACTAGGTGCAGCTTAATTATCACTTGTCAGTCACTGATGAGGTTTGGATGTGAGACTGAGCAATGGATTTATCATAGTTTCTGGCCAACTGAATGGCTCTGCTAGTGTTAATCTGTACTCGCAGCCATCCACCAGCAATCACATCACTGCCTCAGCTCCATCTCAGACCACTGGACACTAGATGTGCATAAGTAGGGTCCCTCCCATGGGTATTTCAGAGCAGGGCACATGCTCTTATGAAGAACTGGTAGCATGGCTGATCTTACAGGAGCAGAAGCTCAGATGAGAACTGGTCTCTGTGAGTGCAGGGGGACATTGCTTGCGCACCTGTACCAACACCCTGCTGTGCAGCACAGTTCCAAATAAGACAAAGCCTGGCAGCAGTTTGTGGCTTGGGATTAGAGACTTCTAAGTTAGTTTATCATACAGATTGACTGTAAGATTTACTCTTATGTCTCTTTTCAATATTCTATAGAATATAAAAATTTGTGTTTTCTTGAAAGTAGAAGTCTGAATTACCCCACTTCAAGAAAAGGATAGTTCTGTAGTTTCAGAAAATTTGTCTTTCCTTTTTCCTTTTTCCTTCTATCCTGCTCTCAACTTACTAGGTTTTATTCTTTCATAGACTCTTTAAATTCTCATGGATTTTAATTTTTTCTTACTTGATATTGTTTTTAATTCTATCTTATTTACTCTGATAAATCAGATTGTATCAAAAGGCTTCCCTAATGAACTACTATGGCCTGACTGTTTATTTTTACCTCTAATCCTTACGTTCAACTTTATACCCAAGATGATAGTAGTAGGAGGTGTGGTTTTGGGGAAATGACTCCCCATTATGATGGTATTAGAAAGTGAAGACTTTGGGAGGTCTCTTCCTTTGTGAATAAGATTAATGTCCTGTAAAAGAAGCCATGGAAAGCTGCCTTTCCCCTCCCACCATGTGAACTCACAGATGGTGCTATCCACATGCAAAAAAGTGGGCCCTCAACAAATATTCAATCTGATGGTATCTTGAATTGGGACCTCTCAACCAAAACTCTGTGAAATGCATTTCTGTCATTTCTTCACTCTGAAGTTTATAACATTTTGTTATAGGAATCCAAACAGACTACAGTGAGATGTTATTTTTCTTCCATTAGAAGATCAGTCACAGTAAGTTAATACAAGTCTGATGATTGATCTGGAAGGAAGACTTTGGAATATTTCTCTGAGATTCTGCACAGTCCAGCTCAATTTATCCATTATTTCATGCATGATAGTCCTTTTAGTCAATTCATATTATGTGTAATAGCTAAAATTTTATGTGAGGGGTAAATCTCACATTTGGGCATTCTGTGGGTTAAAATAAATGACATGAGAGAACAGTGTTTGCAAAATAGTTTAAGTATCCAATATCTAGTTTGATTATTGTATGGCCTCCTTAATTTAAATCCAATAAACTTTTTTTCCCCAGGGATTGTAAATTTTTCTTTCTGGTCTCCATAAATGTGATCAGAGTTATGTATCATTATTATAAAATGCCAACTTCACTCTGACTCAAACAGTTGTGATAGATTCTGTTAAACTCAGATGACTTCATATTTTTCCAAAGTACATGAAACAGTCTGTTAAACCTAAGGAAGCTGTGGTGGATCAATTAATGGACAACTTGAGTGGGAATGTCCAGCTGAACTGTTCAGTGTGGTTCTGGATTGAGGACTATTATCTGAGTACCATAAAAGGAGAATGGGAGGGGACGATGAATCTGTTATTTTTCCCAGAAGTTTAATTGTGGCTGGTTTCCCTTATATGAACTGTTTTGTTGGAGGAGCACTGGCGTCTTTGCTGTCCCAGAGAACAGCTGCTGTTCTCTCGGGGGCTCTGATCTTCACCTTCGTCTCGAACATCACTTGGCACCAATGCAGATCCCGCAGACTTTTGACACAAATCTGTCAGGCTTTTGGCACAGATTCTCTTGCTTTTAGCACCAACCCTTGGACTTTCTGGCTCATAATCTTCAGTCATTCTTCATAGAATCCTGGCCTCCTGACATGAACTTGAATGAAATATTACTGTGGACTCTAGGCCTCTAGGTGGACCCCTGGGAGATATTGCCATGGGATCCAGATCTTCTCTAAATTATTCGGGTCTCTAGTGTGTGGACAGATTTCTTGCACATTTCTGCACTTGACTTTTGGGTGAATATTATAAGATAATCCTATATTAAATCTATTCTCTGTGTTAAATCTATTCCCTTGCAAACCCTGACTACAACAGAAGTATAGCACAATGATCAAGACCCTAGGCTATGGACGAGTGCTTTAATAATTTTCATATCCTTGGAATAGAAAACTCAACACCCACACCCTAAAGAAAAGGTTTGTTTCATCTCTGGTGTCCGTCCACGATGAGAAGGCTCCAGGGCAGGACTACCAGGCAGAGGGGCAGAGCTCTGCCTGTTCACGCCACGCTTTCCAGGGAGCAGACAGGACAGGCAGGATCCGGGCACAGAGATACACCCTGCCAGGTGTTGTCTCCAGTGACCCATACCTTCCAAACAGGCCCAATCTCACAGCATCACTTCTGTAATAACCTCCCATAAGCCCTGCTTTGCGCAAATGAAGCTTTGTGGGGACATCTCCCCCACACACACCCCCACCCCTCTTTCTCTCCCTCTCTCTCCTTTTCTTTCCATCTACCTCCTCTTCCCTTTCCTCATCTCCTCCTCTCTCTTTTAGCATTATTTTTTTAAATTTTTACTTATATTTTTAATTTTAAATTTTATTCTTTTTTTGAGACAGGGTCTCACTTTGTAGTTCAGGCTGGCTCTGAGCTCACTATGGAGCCCAGGCAAGCTTCGAACTCAGCAATCCTCTGGTCTCTGCCTCCCGAGTGCTGGGATTACAGGCGTGAGCCACCACGCCCGGCACTTAATTTTAAATTTTAGCCATGACACTAAAACTAATTCCTTACAGTAAAGATGTATATGTGTGTTTGCAATTTTTTTACTCCTAACTTTGTTAGTTAGCTGTGATAAGTAGTGAAGCAATGAGCTTTAGAAGTTGCTGAACTAAAATAGAAGCAATTACTAGTGAAAATTAGAAAACTGTGATTCTTCAAGGAAAAGGGAAAAAGATCTCCCAATGCCAAATGTTTTGGTTTATGTGCTAAATAAATATTTATTCATTGCATTTTATTAAACCATCTCTTGAGTGTTAAAAGAACATTTTAAAGCCCCATTACTTATTTCACAAGATCACAACTTTGATGAAGTATCGTTTACTTTTTGCATCAGATGTGTAAGTGATTCTCTTCTAAATAATGAAAAAGAATTGTTTTTGGATGTGTTCATTATAGCCCTTCTTCAATTTTTCTGTAGCTCCTGTATTGTGTGTTCTGTTTTGTGAGAGATGGCTTCCAGACTGTCTTTTCTCTAAATAGAAGGTGCTTAGAGCCTTGTTACATTACTCTCCTACATCCTCTGGATAATGTTTCAACTAGAATCTTGAGAAAAACATATTTTGTCATGTCTCATAAAATTTGTTAAACTGGGGCCAGAGATTTAGCTCACTGGTTCTGGTGCCTGCCTCGGGAGCGCAAGGTCCTGAGTTCGATCCCCAGTAACCACATACAATGCTGGGCAAGATGACTCACGCCCACCAGCCATCAATACCACATACCACTGTGCTGGGCATGGTGACTCATGCCTATAATCCCAGCACTTGGGAGGCAGAGACAGGAGGATTGCTGAGTTTGAGACTTGCCTGGGCTATGTAGTGAGCTCAGGGCCAGCCTGAACTACAAAGCAAGACCCTGTTTCAAAAAAAAAAAAAAAAAGAATATTCGCTTTGGAAAAATGCAATAATTTGTATTACTTTTTCATCTACTATATTAGGCTTTAGGAGAACGTGCAAGAGAGAAATACTTGTACATTGCTACATTCCAAATCTCACAGTGCATAAGTATAACCAGTCAAATGTAGCTTGATGTAGAAGTCACCCTTAGTATCCACATAATATTCACAGCAGCCTTAGTGTTCATAGCATTAAAATAATACATTAGAATACATGTGACAGCAGTGCAGAAGTGAATTTGAAGAAAAATAGCAAGTCTCATGAATTAATCCAGCCTTGTGAGTAATTTTAGAAATGTGACACAGAATAAAGAATCTTAAAGTGCTACTTTGAAATCAAGTTTGGCCTGTATATTTTGGTATTTGTAGAAATGTTGCATGTCTTATTCTCTATGATTATTTGATTGGGTTGTGGCAGAATTTTGCCAAACCCTTCTGTTTGCCAACCAAATACTTAAGGTTGACCTTGCAATGTGAAAAGGTAGCTCTAAAAAGTATTAAGGAGCCGGGCGTGGTGGCTCATGCCTGTAATCCCAGCACTCGGGAGGCAGAGACAGGAGGATTGCTGAGTTCAAGGCTTGCCTGGGCTACATAGTGAGTTCAGGGCCAGCCTGAACTATAAAGCGAGACCCTGTCTCAAAAAAAAAAAAAAAAGTATTAAGGAGATGAAGAAGAGAGTACTTGTCTCCTTTTACAAACTACAAGATTTGAGCCCTTATATCTTATTGGAATCATTAACATTTTAGATACCAAAGTTCAGTCAGACTAAAGTAGGGTGTTAAAATAAACTGAATTATTTTTAAATCAACCACTTAACCTGAGTTACAGCCATGAATTCCACAGTCACTCAGAAACTTAACTAAGAGCCAAACTCTCTGCCCTCTACCCTAAGCAGAAGAACTGGCCCAGGCCCGTGTGTTGACAGTAGAACAAAGTCAAGAATAAAATGATTATGGTGTTTCATTGAATTCTTCAGCTTCCCTTGGAAGCTTCCACTTCTGGAGTGGAATTTATAACTACAAAAACTCCTAGAGTCTAAAAGCTACTAACCTGAGTGATTGTAGGATACCACTACTGGCAAGTTCCATGACTAGAAGAGCTCCTGTTCCCCTCACGGGTCCTGCCAGGGACTCTGGTCCACTGGTCCTTCTTTGGCCTCACAAGGGAATGAATGGACACTAAACTCACTGCTAAAAGTCTCCCCCTTCTCCACATGTGCTTTTCTCAAGAGAGTAAGGCAAGGCCGAGGGCCAAAAGTTAAAAGAAAAAGGCAGGGCGCAGTAGGACTAGGGAAAAGCAAAGAAACAATAGAGAAATATTATCAGCACAGAAGCAAATTAAGATGTTCCAGAAAGAGCCAGAATCCTTGTCAAGCCACTTCCCTCATAGTCCATCTGGGGCAAATATTTCAACTTCATGGAAGACTGGTAACTTTATGAATATGCACATCCATTTGCCAAGTACCTGTTTATTTATAAATGTCTTAACTACCTCTTCAAGGCTGCCTTTTTGCAGCACACTGATCCTGGGTTTACCAGAATTTGGAATAGAGAACTACAAAACACTTCAAATAACTATGGGACAAACAAATTAAAGTTTTCTGAGCCAAGAAAATCAAATATTCAAGTCTTTTTCTTAGAAAAAAAAACCCTTAAAAAAGAAACCAAAATTAAACACAGTGATATGGTGACTCATTAACTTAATTTGTTCCACAATTTTGGAAAAGATGGCTGCATTTGTGTTTGTGTAGAAAAGATGGCGGCCATCACGCTTGTCACCTGATGCAGAGTTTGAAAACAAAGTCAGAATTTTGCCAAACACTTGTTTGCCAACCACATTGTTTGCAGACAAAAGCACTCATGAACCAAGATGAAACTATATTTATGAGATTCTTCTGAATTAACACATTTCTTGCATTAAGGAAAACATTTTCTTTTTTTTTCTTTTTTTTTTTTTTTGAGACAGGGTCTTACTTTCAGATTCAGGCTGGCCCTGAGCTCACTAGGTAGTTATAAAATCCTGAGACATGTGCAGAAATTTCCCCAAAGCCTGGCCTGGACATCTCAGGAGAGTTTCAGAAACTTTTCTGGAATATGGCCTAACTTTGATGCCAGCCTAAGGAGGGGAAATACAAAAGGACAGTCACACTGATTTTCACTACTGTATCTCTCGTATTCTCCCACTGCGTTCTGTAGTGTACTTTTCTTATTTTTATAGAGCTCAAGCTCACTCTTTCTTTCTCTTTCTTTCTCTCTCTCTCTCTCTCTCTCTTTCTTTCTTTCTTTCTTTCTTTTTCTTTCTTTCTTTCTTTCTTTCTTTCTTTCTTTCTTTCTTTCTTTCTTTCTTTCTTTCTTTCTTTCTTTCTTTCTTTCTTTCTTTCTTTCTTTCCTCTTTCTCTCTTTCCCTCTTTCTTTCAAGACAGGGTCTCACTTTGTAGTTCAGGCTGGCACTGAGCTCACTATGTAGCCCAGGCAAGCCTCGAACTCAGCAATCCTCCTCCCTCTGCCTCCCAAGTGCTGGGATTACAGGCATGAGCCACCATGCCCAGCATTGTAGTATGTGGTATTGATTGCTGATGGGCCTGAGTCACCACACCTTGCATTGTATGTGGTTACTGGGATGGAACTCAGGACCTGGTGCTTGCGAGGCAGGGACTGGAACCACTGAGCTAAATCTCCAGCCCCTTTTCCTGTCTTTAATAAATATGAAACCTTGCTACTCTTTGTACTTGTCTTGACCAATTCTTTCCTTGGACACAAAGTACCTAGAAACCACCTTTACAAGGAGACTCAGCACCCCAAAACCTGATAACTGAACCCAACACATCATTAATTACATACCACCAACAGTGCTTATTTGCTATAAAATCCTAGAAATAATTCCACTTTACCCATAAAACAATAATAGCTCCTGCTTCAAATATGATTATGGAAGACTCATTTAACTGATAAAATAAGCTTAGAATATGAAATCTGGGTATTGAACAGCTTTTAAAGCTGCAGTTACATCTTGAGGTTGGCCTGATCATTAAAGTAGCAGACGTCTCAATATATTGACCCTTAATTCTAGAGTTATGATTAAAGAAAATGGCAAGTAAGGACACTTTGGAAACTCTGGATATACTTCTTGCTATATCAGAAGGAGAGAAGCATTTCCAAAGATCACTAAGCAGGTGGAAAAGCTGAATGACAAAAGAAAGATTATAAGTGCACAGTCCCAAAAGAGAGCTGACATTTCAATAAGAGAGGGGAACTAAGTTCATTTAGCATGCTCCCAGAAGCACTTGACCTGTGTTTCCGTGGTATTTACCATCCTTCCAAGATGGTCACTGTAGTGACAGTCAAAGAGATGCTATTTTTGAACTGTGTAGTCTGTTTCTATGGGCAGTTTTTTCCTTCTCCAAATTTCATATTGTATGGAATTTTCAACATTTTTCTCATTATCTTTACACCACAATAAAATTAAAGCCATAAATGAAGGAAATGATAGTACAAACATAAAAAAGATAGCTAAAGCATTATGAGCTCTACAAGACTTCTTAAAATGTGTTTTTTTCAGGCTGGAGGTTAGCTCAGTGGTTCCAGCACCTGCCTCGCAAGTGCAAGGTCCTGGGTTCGATCCCCGGTGACCACACACAATGTTGGCTATGGAGACTCATGCCCACCAGCAATCAACACCACATACCACAGTGCCAGGTGTGGTGGCTCACGCCTGTCATCCCAGCACTCGGGAGGCAGAGACAGGAGGATTGCTGAGTTCAGTGCTTGCCTGGGCTACATAGTGAGCTCAGAGCCAGCCTGAACTACAAAGCAAGACCCTGTCTCAAAAAAAAAAAAAAGTGTTTTTTTTCTTTGTTCCTATCAGATGGGGCCCATACACAGAATTATTTCAGTGACTTTGTTTGTGTATGTATATGTGCATATACATGTGTCCTCAACATTCTTTATAAGGAAATTAACTTCTAATAGAGAATTACATATCTCATCAATGTTTCTTTCTTTAAAAAGGAGTCCTAATTTCATTTTTGTTCAATTTTTATTTTTACCAAGACATGTTTCCAATACATCATGATTACACTCAGTTTTCTCATCCATGCAATGAGATAAATACTTAGAATTATGAAGGCTTGAAAAATCTGCTTTCATGAGTTCCAGTAAGCTATGTCAAATTAGCACAAACACTAAACACTGTCATGCTGAGCCAGACTTTAAAAACACAGTGTCTGTTTGATTTGTGTCATTTTCTGCAGACCAACTCCTAGGGTTACAGGTTGTTACTATACTATGACTGTTTATTATTCTGTCCAGTCAAGGAAAAATTAATTTTAATATACTGTTCTTTTTAACTCTGCAGATAATTTTGTCAATTCAATTAACTATTATATTGGTTCAATAATAGGCAAGAATGTAAAATTCATTTCTGCAACATATTAAATTCAAAGCAATGAGAATAAAACATTACCAGAAATAATAGCAATTAAAATTTAAATATATTGGAAAGTAATTCACATACATTATATTATTTAATATTCAGAACACACTTCTAAAAGATGAGTATTAATTTGACTCTAGTGTTATAATTGATAAAATTGATATGCAGCAGTTATAATTTTCTCAGTTATAAAATACTTAGTAGTGCTGTTGAAACCATCTTGAGATTTCCTGATCCAGAAATCCATTTCTTTAACTCCTATATCTTATTTTGATGGAATTAAAATAATTTGTGAGTTCTTAAAAATATAAGACGAATTTTTTCATTGAGTAAGAAAAAGGAAATTCCCTATTTATTTTCTGTCTTACTTAATTTTCTCATCACTGAGACAAAATATCCAACACCCACGTGCCAATGGAGGAAAGGCCATAACATTTACCTCTACTACAGAGCAATTTAGTGTTTCTGGCATCTTCTTCAGTGGTCAGAACATTAGGCACAGACACCTGTTTTACTATGATATATTTCACATCAGAAAACTCTAATAATCATAAAGTCAGACTATGGAAAGAACTGGTGGAGAGAACTTCTCTATGTAAAAGGGCGGTTTCAAAACAGTGAGCAGTTACCAGGTCATAAAAGATTTTGACAGCTTTCCCCAACTGTGGCATCGTTTTTGACCTACCGATATAAAGTACGAGAATAGCAATCAGCATTCTCATTAATAACTTCTGTGTCATGGTAGGCTCTATATTATTCTGCATTGTGTGTCTTTAAC
>PVIC010042049.1:0-15966 GCA_004025085.1 Thryonomys swinderianus | reverse complement strand
GATAAAAAAAAAACGGGGGGGGGGGATCTAGCTTCTATTGTGCCATCTACTCCTAGATCCCTCTATCCACCTCTTGTCCCCACACCCTCTCCTATCTTCCTGTCAGAAGCAATACCCAGAAGGAAAAGATTCTTAGGCTGCCCTATTTCTTCTTCTGTACTATTATAAGAAGCTGTGCAAAGCCTCCAACGGTCTTACAGCATACAGTTGGTACTGTTGTACATATGCCCTTTTATCCTGTAGTACCTGCTGGCATATATGAGGTTCTAGGGTATAGGTGATCTTCCTAAATCTGCTAACCATATTTCATTCTCCTCCTGTCTCCCTACCTCCCTGATTCCCCAGTGACCTTTTATCCCCAAAGGTTTCGGGGGCTACATTTACCATCTGTATGTTGTATACTCATTGCTGATTAATTCTAAATTTTGCCATATAGACATAGAGGTAACTCATAAGCTCAAACTCTCCAGAATAGAATTTAACAAAACTTTTTATCTTATTCACTGTGTTTAATATTGATATTGGCATTTATTGTATTATGCTAACAAACATAATGTGATTGTTCTGCTCAAATACCTCTCATGATGTGTCAGAAGTGAGAACTCTCAAGGGTCATTACACATTCAAGGAGGACCCCCAGGAAAGTGCCACATCCAAAGGGCCCCAGATAATAGAAAGAGACCAGCATCAAACATTGCCCTGTCATCAGACACAGAAGAGCATTAATAACAACGAAAGAGTAGAAATGAGAAAATACCCAAAAAAACAGACACAAAGATCACCACCACAGGGAAATTCAGAAAAAAGGGAAATAAGGCAAACTGAAACTCAAACACCAGGACTCTTGGAGATGGTAACTAAAGCGGAGCTAGTAAAATGGAAATCAGAACTCATCTCTGAGATCAAAACAGGAATACTGTCCACAGTGAAAGACATCATTAAAGAAGAGATGAGCAAGATGATAGAATCCGAGATAGCAGAAGCAATGGAACCTTTTAAACAGCTTCAAGTAGAGCTCTAGGGAATGATGGAGAACGAAAGTTTGCGCAGTAGGATGAATGAAGCAGAGAACTGAATCTCAGAACTAGAGGACAGCATAGCAGCCAATGAGCAGGAAAGGTATAATCTATGGAAAAGATCAAGGGACCATGAGGAATCAATAGCTTCTAGATGACTCAAAGAAAAACAACATAAGACTGATTGGAGTCACTGAGGAAGGAGGAGACAGTGTAAAAGACATAAAAAAGCTATTGTCAGAGATAGCAACAGAAAAATTCACAGGAAAAGATATAGACATACAGATAAATGAGGCCTATCGGGCTCCAAAACACCGTGACATAAAAATATCTACACCTAGACACATAATTAACAAGGTTCCAGATGTATAACAAAAGAATGAAATACTGAAAGCAGTGCGAGAAAGGAAGAAAATCACCTACAAAGGGAAGCCCATTAGGATCACAGCAGACTTATCAACACAAACACTCAGTGAAAGGAGAGCATGGAGGGAAGTATTTCAAGTATTGCAGGAAAACAACCTCCAAACAACACTGTTGTATCCTGCAAAACTATCTTTCAGAATAGACGGTGAAATAAGATACTTCCATGATAAAGAACATCTGAAAAACTTTACAGATACGAAAGCTGCACTCCACAACATCCTAAAGAACATCTTGAGAAAAAACCACAGAAAATTCCATACCCACGAGACCCAGGAGAGTGAATTCATTGGGGAAAACAAGAAACTAAATTGAAAAGGGGAAAAGCAAAGAAGAAAAGAACTGAGAACAGGGAAACATGGCAGCTCTGAATATGTCCATATCAATCATAACCATTAATGTCGATGGCCTCAATGGGCCAATTAAAAGACAGAGACTAGCAGATTGGATCAAGAAGCAAGATCCTACAGTCTGCTGCATGTAGGAAACACACCTAATTCAGAAGGAAACGCATAGACTGAAAACAAAAAGGTTGGAAAAACAATCCTCCATGCCACAGGAAACTGCAAAAAAGCAGGAGTGGCTATCTTGTTTGCAGATAAAATAGATTTCAAACCCAAACTGATCAAAAGAGATAAAGTAGGTCACTATATTCTTGTATAAGGAACTATCCAAGAGAAAGAAATAACACTCATAAATATTTATGCACCGAACTCTAACGCACCCAGCTATATAAAACAAACATTACTGGACATGCAAAGCCAGTTATCCATGAATACGGTAGTAGTAGGAGTTTTTAATACTCCATTCTCACAAATTGACATATCAACTGGACAAAGAATCAATAAGGAAATACTTGAGCTGAATCAAACTTTGGAGCAAATAGACTTATTAGATGCCTACAGAACTTTTCACCCTTCAAAGCGAGAATACACCTTCTTCTCAGGTGCTCATGGATCATTTTCCAAAATAGATCACATTCTAGTCTATAGAACAAGCTTAAGTAGATGCAAAGGAATCAGTGTTATCCCCTGCATACTATCAGACCATAGTGCCTTGAAACTGGAGCTGAATAGCAGAAGAAACTCTCAAGATCCTCACAAACACATGGAAATTGAACAACACTCTATTAACCAACCAATGGGCCACAAAAGAAATTAAAGAAGAAATTAAACAGTTTCTACAACTAAATGACAACCCTAGCACAACATACAAGAATTTATGGGACACAATGAAAGCAGCTCTGCGAGGGAAATTCATAGCAGTGAATGCATACACTCGGAAAATAGAGCAAACTGAAATAATCTAATGATGAACCTCAGACAACTAGAAAAAAAGGAGCAAAACAAACCCAAAGCACATACTAGAGAAGAAATTATAAGGATCAGAGCAGAAATTAATGCAGTGGAGACAAAGAGAACAACACAAAGAATCAATGAATCAAAGAATTGGTTCTTTGAAAGGATAAATAAGATTGGCCCTTAGCCAACCTTATCAAACAAAGGAGGGAAAAGGCTCAAATCCATGCTATAAGGAATGAAAATGGGGAAATCAGCACAGACTCAGAAGAAGTCCAAAGGATCATAAACACATACTTTGAAAATCTATACTCCAAGAAGATGGAAAATCTAGAAGAAATGGATAGATTCCTAGACGCATATGAACTTCCAAAGTTGAATGAAGAGGATATAAAAATGTTAAACAACCCGATATCAATTTGGGAAATTGAAAATATAAGAAAAAGCCTACCAACAAAGAAAAGCCCTGGTCCTCATGGCTTTACTGCTGAATTCTACAAAACTTTTTTTTTTTTTTTTTTTTTTTTTGAGACAGGTCTCGCTTTGTAGCTCAGGCTGGCTCTGAGCTCACTATGTAGCCCAGGCATGCCTCGAACTCAGCAGTCCTCCTGTCTCTACCTCCCAAGTGCTGGGATTACAGGCATGAGCCACCACGCCCGGCACTCTACAAAACTTTTTTAAAGAAGAGTTAATACCAGTACACCTCAATCTCTTTAATGAAATTGAAAGGGAAGCAGTACTCCCCAAATCATTCCTGGAAGCAACCATCACCTTGATTCCAAAGGCAGGGAAAGATCCCACCAAAAAAGAAAAGTACAGGTCAATCTCTCTAATGAACATTGACGCAAAAATCCTCAACAAGATACTTGCAAACAGAATACAGAGAGTTACCAAGAAAATCATATACCCTGATCAAGTCGAATTTATCCCAGGGATGCAAGGCTGGATCAACATACGTAAATCAATCAATGTAATACACTATATTAACAGACTCAAGGACAAAAACCATATGATTATCTCAATAGACGAAGAAAAACCATTTGACAAAATCCAACACCCACTTATGATCAAAACCCTACAGAGAATTGGAATTAATGGACTTTATCTCAACTTAATACAAGCTATTTATGAGAAACCAACAGCCAGCATCATACTCAATGGGCACAAGCTGAAACCTTTTACACTAAAGTCAGGAACGAGACAAGGATGCCCATTGTCAGCACTCTTGTTCAATATAGTACTGTAAACAGCCATAGCAATCAGACAGGACAAAGATATAAAAGGAATAAAGATAAGAAAGGAAGAAGTTAAACTGTCATTATTTGCTGATGATAGGATATCCTATCTAGAGGATCCTAAAAACTCAACCAAAAGACTGCTAGACTTGATTACCAAATTTGTTAGAGTTGCTGAATACAGGGTCAATGCTCAAAAACCAAGAGTTTTTATCTATACAAACAACAGACTCACTGAAAGAAGAATTGGGGAGTCAATGCCTTTCACAGTAGCACCCAGAAAAATGAAATATCTAGGAATCAACCTAACAAAGGAAGTGAAAAGGCCTCTACTCTGAAAACTATAGGACTCTGAAAACTCAGAAAGAAAAGGAAACCAGAAAGTGGAAAGCTATCCCTTGTTCCTGGGTCGGGAGAATCTACATTGTCAAAATGGCTATACTCCCACAGCTATTATATATATTCAGTGCAATTACAATTGAAATTCCAACGGTATACTTCACAGAGTTAGAGAAAATAATACAAAAATTCATCTGGAAACACAAGAAACCTAGAATAGCAATTCTAAGCAACCACGACATGGCAGGGGGTATTACAATCCCCAATTTAAAGCCGCTGTGATAAAAACTGCATGGTACTGGCAAAGTAACAGACCCGAGCACCAGTGGAATAGATTAGAAGACCCAGAAACAACTTCGGATACACTAAGCTACCTTATCTTTGACAAAGGAGGCAAACATCTCCAATGGAAGAAAGACATCCTCTTTAACAAATGTTCCTGGAAAAACTGGGCTTTAGCCTGCCATAGGCTAAAGCTAGACCTATCTCTTTCACCATGCACAAAACTAAACTCACAGTGGATATGAGACTTAAACATTAAAACAGAAATAGTAAGCCTGCTGGAAAACAGCCTAGCTAAAACTGTTGGAGACATTGGCTTAGGCAGAGACTTTATGAATAAAACCACTATAGCACAAGAACTAGCAGAAAGAATCAACAAATGGGATCTCATTCTACTGAAAAGCTTCTGCACAGCCAAAGAAGTCACTGGCACTGCTAGAAGACGACCAACAACATGGGAAAAAATCTTTACTAGCTGTGTATCAGCAAAGGGCTATTATCTACAATATATAAAGAACTCAAACAGATCAGCCTCCCCAAGCTGAAAGACCCAATTCAAAAATGGGTGTCTGAGATGAACAGACACTTCTCAGAGGCTGAAGTCAAAGCAGCCAAGAAACGTATGGAGAAATGTTCAACATCACTGGTCATTCAAGAGCGAGCTGCAAATGAAAACAACACTGAGATTTCATCTCACTTTACAAAGAATGGCCATGATCACAAAATCAACCAACAATAAATGCTGGCATGGCTGTGGGGAGAAAGGAACCCTTCTCCACTGTTGGTGGGATTCCAGACTTGTGCAACCATTGTGGAGATCCGTGTGGAGATTTCTCAGAAAACTAGGAGTATGGGTCCCATTTGACCCTGCTATCCCCCTGCTAGGAATATACCCAAAGGAATTTAAAAACCCACATTGGAAAGACAGATGTACACCCTTGTTCCTAGCAGCTCAGTTCATGATAGCTCAATCTTGGAAACAACCCAAATGTCCATCAACTTGAGAGTGGATACAGAAGATGTGTTTTTTAATATAAAATGGAATATTACTCTGCCATAACGAATGACAAGATCAATCCATTTAGGTGCAAATGGAGACACCTGGAGGATATACTAATAAGTGAAATCAATAGATCACAGATAGATAATTTCTGGATCTTCTCTTTGGCATGAATACCTGTAGATGCAAATGAGCTGTAGAAAGTAGGACAGCTTTTATAGAGTGGAAAAGTTCTATAGGAAACTTGTTGTGGGACTGTGATGAGGGGAAGGAATAAACATGATACAGAAAGAAAATAAAAGAGCATGTATAAAGGGGGTGAGGAGGTGTGGGTGGGTAGGGATATGGGTAAAAATGAGAATTAACTTGTGTCATATATGGTACAAATTTCCCAGTGTTTGATTTTGTGATATATAGAAATTGTACCAATAAAATATTCAATTAATAAAAAAAAGAATGATCCTTAACTCAATACATACCCAAGTCTGATGTCAATCCTGCCTCCGCCTCCTGAGAACTGGGTTTAAAATATGTGCAGTGCCACCTTAGGAACTGTATTTTATATGTACAGGACTTATCAGGTTTAAAACTTCATTTTAACCTAATTAATCCTAAAATGGTGTGATGACATTTTTTCTAATCTCAGCTCCTTGAAATTAACTTTTGTAAACAGGACAGCCTGGACAATTGAGTAGAATTGCGAAACAAGATTATAGATGTACCTCACTGTCTAATTCAAATTTAAGGATTTCCCAGAGTCTTTTAAGGATTGAGTAGGCTTTTGGTTTTAGTACATCATTCTCTTTAACAGAACGAATGGAATGGAAAATAAATTTTAAAATGGAAATGTATTGGTTCTAAACACCTTTTCTTGTTGCAATTTTGTCTCACTTTGAAATAGTAGCTGCCATTATATTTAACGTGTGATTTAGGCTGGCCTCAAATTTGGAATGATCCTCTTGCCTCTGTCTCCCAAATAGTAGGATTATACATTTGTACCATCAGACTTGATTTGACCATTATTGTTAAATGATTGGTATTATCTTCCTTAAAGAGGTTAAGGATTTTTAATTTAAACTTTATTCCTACAAGGAACAGCTAAATCTGTGTCATTAATAGCTTCATATCTAGGAAGGAAAAAAATCATGTTACTTGAAGGATTTTATAATAAGGAAAGTTCAGGATGAAGTTGCAGTAAAGACAAGGGTGCATACAGCAGTTTTGGGTCACGTGATTCAAGAGGAAAGCCCAGTTACGCTTTTGTATAATAGATGGTACATTAATGATGTATACATGATGAAGCAACCCCACTCCACTACATACATAACCTTTGCTACCGTTTTTTTTGTATTTATCATCAAATTTCTTTGCTTACCCCTACAACCTCTTTTTGCTTTGCCTTTGAATATTTTTTATTTCACATACCTATCATACATTGCAGAATTCATTTACACCTTCAGTTTCTCATGCAAGAGAAAAAATACAGTGACACATCTGTATTTGATGCCAACATGGACTATAAAGATTCTACTTTAAAAAAACCAAAACCCAAAAGAGAAGACAGACAAAACACCTAAAGAATACAAAAGTACATATAGTTATCTGGTTATTAAAATGAAGTTGCCAGGCTATGCAATTAAAAATAAAGATTAAGCTTCTGTGGGGGTTCACACGTGTAATCACAGCACTCAGGAGGCAGAGGCAGGAGGATTGCTGAGTTCCAGGCTTGCCTGGGCTATATAGTGAGCTCAGGGCCAGCCTGAACTACAAAGCGAGACCCTGTCTCAAAAAATATAAAATAAAGTTTAAGGGCCAGGGACTTGACACAAGATGTCATTTTTGTAGTTCAAGATGGCCCTTAATTCACTAGGTTGCCCAGGCTAACCTCAAACTAATGGCAGTCCTCCTGCCTCTGCCTCCTAAGTGTTGAGATTACAGGTGTGCGTCAACATGGTCTTCATTTATTTATTTCATTTCTGAATATGTCCTAAAGGTACTTCATTGGAATAGAAACGAGTAATTTATCATTCCTTATGGCATAGTAAAACTTCCTTTTACTTTTTAAGAAAACCACATCCGGTCTTTGGTTGATAGGTGTTTGGGCAGTTTTCTAAGATTTAGCTATCACAAACTGAGCTGCTATAAACACAGGTGCACATAGGTCACTATGATATGATGCTTCTTTCATTTAAATACCTAGCAGGAAAATAACTAGGTTCAGTGGGGCCTCTAATCCTAGTCTTTTTAGGAATCTCCACTCTGAACTCCATGGTGGTTGCACGTCTACATTCTCACTATCAGTGGAGAAGGGTTCCTTTCGACCTGCATTTGTTGACTGGTTTCTTGATAGCAGCCACTACTGGTACAGTGAGATTGATGGAATGTTGTTGTCCTCTGCATTTCAAAAATGGCCAGCAATATTGAACATTTCTTCATATATTTCTTAGCTGTTTTTACTTCTACACTTGAAAATGTTCATTTCAGATGTTCATTTTTGAATTGGTCTTTGCATTGGGGAAGGGGCTGATTTTTTTTAAAGGTCTTTATATACTTTAGATAGTAGTCCTTTGTTTAAGAAACAGGTGGTAAAATGTGTTTCCCATATTGTAGTTTGTCTTTTCACTCTTTTAGTGGTTTCTCTTGTCGTACAAAAGCTTTTTAAGTGGACAAGACCACAACTGTTGATACCTTCTGGTAGTTGCTAAGCTGCTGAGATTCTGGGCATTAAATTTTCCACAATGGGGCCAGAGGTTTAGCTGAGGTGTTCCGGTGCCTACCTAGCAAGCACAAGATCCCCAGTTAACCACACACAACAATACTGGGCGTGGTGGCTCATTCCCACTGGCAAGCAGTGCCACATACCACAAATGCCAGGCTTGGTGGCTTGGCCTGTAATCCCAGCAGCTGGCAGGTAGAGGCAGGAGGATTGCAGAGTTCAAGGCTTGCCTGAGCTACAAAGCAAGACCCTGTCTCAAAAAAAAAAAAAAATGACAATGCTAATAACTCCAAGAGTTCTGCCTACCCTATCTTCCAGCAGGTTTTGTTTTTCTGTTTAACATTTAGGTCTCTAATCTACTTTGGTTTAGCTTAGTTCATGCTCAAAGACAGATCTAGCTTTAATTTTTGGTGGCTTGAAACAGTTTTTCTAGCAACATTTGATAATGAATGTTAAGGATTCCTAAAATTCAGTAAATTTACATGCCTTATTATTAAAGCAGACAATCAGAAAAATTATATGAAATTATTTTTACTTGAGATCTTTATGACTTAAAGTTTATTTTCTTATTTTGGTTAAGATAAGGTGTTACTATGTATTTAAAAGTGGGTTTGAACTTACTAGTTGTAGCCTAGGTTGGCCTTAGCCTTGAAGCTGTGCCAGTTCAGCCTTCTGAGAGCTAGAATATAGGCCTAAATCAGCACTCCCAATTTAACCCCCCCACACCCATTTCTAAGCATCAACCTCAGGACCTTGAACTTGCAAGGGAAGCATGGTGCCACTGGTCTACATCCCCAGCCATTAAGCTTTCTTCCTTTTTCTTATTCTTATTTTTTTGTGATACTAGGAATGAAACTCAGGCCCTCTGCTTCCAAAGTACGTGCAGTACAATTTGACCCAACTCCCTGGCCCTTAAACTTTATTTTTAATTGCAGAGTGTGACAACTGCATTTTAATAACCAGATAACTATATTTAGTTTAGTACTATTTGGGTTTTTTTTTGTTTCCTCTTTTGGGTTACTCTTCAGTTGTTTGGGTTTTTTAAGGTCCATGTTGGCTTCAAATTCCTGACCTTCACAGCTCAGCAGGTGTATACCATCATATGAAACTATTCAGTTTATCAAACATCACTAAATGTTCCCATAAGAGAATTTTTCTTTATTACTAAAGAGCTCTATGAGTACTATTTTTTTTTTCTTTTTAGTATATGTGCTGCCGAAGTGAGCACTTTTTTTTGCTTTTTGAGACAGAGTTCGCTTTGTAGTTCAGGCTGGCCCTGAGCTCACTATGGTGCCCAGGCAAGCCGTCGCGAACGCAGCAATCCTCCTGTCCATGCCTCCCAAGTGCTGGGATGACAGGCGTGAGCCACCACATCCAGCATTGTAGTATGCGGTGTTGATTGTTGGTGGGCGTGTCTCCCGCCCAGCATTATATGTGGTTACCGGGGATCTAACTCAGGACCTTGCACTTGCGAGGCAGGTGCTGGAACCACTGAGCTAACCCTCCAACCCTATGACTACTATTTTTTTTAGTATATGTGCTGCCGAAGCAAGCACAGAATACTATTTTTTTTTAAAGAAAGGCATGTTATATCTAACCAGTGGTTGAATAGAAAAGGTTATTACACAAAAAGCATTTGCATTGTATTGAAGTACTTACATACCTATGGGACTTGTGTTCAAGAGTTCAAGTAATAGTTGCTTGTGCTATTCAGATTTGACAGTCATACATGGAGTGACTGATTATTTTGGCAATCGTGACAGATCTGGCTTTGACATATTTGAACGGTGTGAACGTAGTCATTGCTATGACAGATCTGAAGATTGGTCTGATTGGTCAAAACCACTTCCTCCAAGTGAACACTTAGAACTGTAAGTTGTTAACATGTATATTCACTACTGTAAAACTTAATACTTAGTATAACATGCATATAATAATGATCTGATTTCAGACAGCTGTTTTCTGGGGGAAATACTGGAATTAACTTTGAGAAATATGATGACATACTAGTGGAGGCAACTGGCAATAACTGCCCTCAACATATTGAAAATGTAAGATTTTTTTGGTTTGACTTTTGAAAATTCATCTTTATTTTATTATTATTTTGGGGGGTCAGAAAAACATTGTGTCAAGTGTGTTTTGTTTTGGTTTTTTATCATGTACACTGGGACCAGGAATCCAGCTCCTTAACAAAATAATGTAATACTCTAAATTATAGGGATGTAGTGGGTTGCTACATTATGTTAATGTTAAATTATGCCAAATAATGCATTTCTGTCTTTTCTTGATCTTGGTTGATGCTATTTTTTTTTTTGGTACAGTTTAGCGATATTGAGATGGGAGAAATTATTATGGGGAACATTGAGCTTACTCGTTATACTCGTCCTACACCAGTGCAGAAATATGCCATTCCTATTATCAAAGAGAAAAGAGATTTAATGGCTTGTGCTCAAACAGGTATGCCTACTTGTCAAAGAATAAAAGTATATCTAGTGAGGTTGCTCGAAAAGATGTTCTGGGGCTGGGGATATAGCTCAGTGGTTTGAGCATCTGCCTTAAGAGCTAGGTCCTGAATTCGATCGTGGTAACCACATACCAGAGTGCTGGGTGTGATGGCTTAGACCTGTAATCCCAGCATTCGGGAGGCAGAGGCAGGACTATTGCTATGAGTTTGAGGTTTCCCTGGGCCTCACAGTGAGCTCGGGGCCAGCCTGAACTACAAAGAGAGCTTTTCTAAAAAAAGAAAAAAAAAAAGATGTTCAATAAGGAGGTTTGAGTCATCTATTTGACGTGATTTTGAGATACCTCCTAAGGAGGTAGGACTTTTTTAGACTTCCAGAATCCTTGGAGTGGAATTAGTATTCTTAACAGAACATCTTTGAGTAACCGATAGTAAATTGTTAGCCTGGTAGCATGCGATGACAAATATTGCAAATACAATGTAGAGGAAGTTAGTAATGAAAATAAGAAAATTAATACAACAGAAATCCTATAAACTAAAATTGTGGGCAAGGAAAAGTATTACCTGCTTGTATTATTTTGTATTTAGGGGATGAGAGTGGGATAAAATTCTTTTATAAGAATGTGGCACAAAGGTAATAGAAATGGAGGTTTCTGTAGTTGTTCCATGTTTGTAATTATGTTACAGATCTAACATATATTTGAAAATATTAATAATTTTAAAATTTTTGTAAGAAATGGAATAGCCTTTTTTTTCCCAGTACCAGGGATCAAACTCGGGCCCTTATGCTTCCAAAGGAGGCACAATACCACTTGAGCTAAGTCCATGGCCCCCTGGAATAGCATTTTTAATCCCTCTGTAATAACTGCTTTTAGGTGTAACACCAGACCACATAGATGTTTCTTTAGGAAAAGTTCTGCTTAACCACAATCAAGCCTGTTTATTTGTGGCTGCAGAAGTAGGTGAAGATTGGTGCAGACTGGTCTGCAAGGCCTGATTTTGATAGGCTTGGGTTGTTTGTTTGTTTTTTAAGAGCACATCTTCCTGTATAGTTCCACCTGGCCTAAAACTTCAGTCCTTGTGCTTCCCAAGTGTTGAGATTAAAAATATCTACCATTATATCTAGGAACTAGCAGGCTTTTTAAAGAAAGTTGGCTGAGTGCTACTTCACAAAGAAAAGTTGAAATAGATGTTGCACATTGGAGACAATTATATTTTTATACAAAGAAAACACAGTAATACATGTATTATATTAACCAAAAATAGGATTCAGAGGCAAGAAAATTCACTTCTAACTCAGTCTGGGAAATTTTGCAAGACCTAGTCTTAAAAACTAATGTGATGACTTGAATGTGAAGGTCTTGGGTTCAGTCCCCTAGAACTGCTTCCTTCCCAAAGAAAAAAAGTCACATTAGACACGTGTGTGTTCTTTGTGGTAAATCCACTGTATTGCCTGAAAAAATAGCAGAGTAATACAAATTTCAGAGAAAAGGTGTGTAGCATAATTTATCAGCTCACCATATTAAAATTTAAGCCTGGTGTGTTGACTCACACGCCTGACAAACTAGAGCAGAAAGAAGGCACCAAGATCAAGGCCAACCAGAGATGGAGTGAATTCAGGGTTGCCTCCACCTGTATAAAGGGACCTTGTCTCAGTTCACCCACCCAGTTCCAATTTAATAACCCACTCTTTTCTCAACGGGATCTGGAAAAACTGCAGCATTTCTTCTGCCAATTCTCAGTCAGATGTATACAGATGGTCCAGGAGATAGTTTGAAGGCTACAAAGGAAAAGATTTTTTTATATAGAAATAAATGTTTATACCCATAGTTACTGGCCTTTCTAAGCAATTACAATTTTTTGTTGTTGGCAGTGGGTTTCTCTAATGATTCTAGTTTGCTACAATTTTTAAATTGCAAAGGGATTTTTGCCTTTTGCGAACTTTGCAAGAACACTGAAGTTTTTATCTTTAGAGTTTTAAATTATACTTTTTTTAGGAAAACAGAAGATACGGGTGCCGCAAGCAATACCCAGTTTCCTTGGTATTAGCCCCAACAAGAGAATTGGCAATCCAGATCTATGAGGAAGCCAGAAAAGTGAATATGCATTCTAATAGTTATTGCCCTCTTCATTGACCACACTACAGTTTCAACCACTGATACATTTCTTGCTATAGTTTTCATACCAGTCTAGAGTTCGTCCTTGTGTAGTTTATGGTGGTGCTGCTATTGGTCAGCAGATTCGAGTCTTAGAGCGTGGTTGCCACTTACTAGTCGCCACTCCAGGATGTCTGATGGATATGATGGAGAGAGGAAAAATTGGATTAGATTTCTGCAAGTATGTTGGCCAGATTTCTTTTTGTTTTCTCTCATCCTCTTCCCCCATTCCTGTATTCCTTTCTCACTCTCCCTGAGCAAAGATCTTAGTGTAGTTCAGGTTGGCCTTGAATTCCCCATGTCACCCAGCTGGCCTCAAATTTGTGGTAATCCTCTGGAATGCTAGAATTACAATCATGAGTCCTGCCATCTGGTTGTGGGCATAATTGTAGGCAGTTATTCAGCAATCACAGTGGTCTCTCCAGTTGCTGTCTGGTGTCAACTACTTTCTATTGACAGATACTTAGTTTTGAATGAAGCGGACAGTATGTTGGATATGGGGTTCAAACCTCAGGTATGTCGTATAGTTGAACAAGATGCCATGCCACCAAAGGGTGTTCGTCACACTATGATGTTTAGTGCCACTTTTCCTAAGGAGATACAGGTACTATTTAATGTTATTCTGTTAGTATTTGTGGTTGTAGATAGTATCTTAATATAATTTGTGTATTAAAATAGATTGTTTAGAATTTCTCTTTTTTTTCTTCCCCCAGATACTTGCCTGGGACTTCTTGGATAAATATATCTTTCTGGCTGTAGGCAGAGTAGGCTCTGCTTCAGAAAACATCCAACAGAACATAGTTTGGGTTGAAGAGTTAGAGAAATGGTCATTTCTGCTTGATCTCTTAGGTTCAGCAGGTAAATTTGTGAACAGTTGTACAGGCAATGTATGGAGGATCTCTTTGTATTTTTGTTTCCCCCAACTCTCCCAGCCTTGTGCCTCCTTTCTAATTAACTCAGTTAATACACATAAGATCTTAATTTTTCAGGAAAGAATTCACTGACTTTAGTGTTTGTGGAGACCAAAAAGGGCGTAGATTCTCTGGAAGATTTCTTATACCATCAAGGATATGCTTGTACCAGTATTCATGGAGACCGATCACAAAGAGATTGAGAAGAAGCACTTCGTCAGTTCCGCTCGGGGAAAAGCCCGATTCTAGTGGCCACAGCTGTGTGTATATTTTGCTTTTTAGTTAGTCATTTTTAATATAGCTTTTTATTAATGAACGTTTTTTTTAGGTGGCAGCGAGAGGTCTAGATATTTCAAATGTGAAACATGTCATCAACTTTGATTTGCCAAATGATATCGAGCAATATGTCCATCGTATTGGCCGTACAGGACGCGTAGGAAACCTTGTTAAAGTGTTCAGTTAGATATTTTATATGTGTGATGTGTATAGTAAAGGAATTGACAGAATCATAAGCATTTTAGAATTTAATTAACTATCAGAGTAATAAGCTACTTAGGCAGATGTTTTGTTGCCCTTGTAATCCCACTACTTAAGAGGATGAGGCAGGAACCTTGCTGTGAGTTCAGTACCACCCTGGGTCACATAGTGAGTTCAAGACTACTCTGAGCTGTATAGTGAGACCATGTCTCAAAATAATTTTCTTTAGTAAGGTAACAAAGTTTTTGTTCTAAACTCAACTGGGGTTAGTTTGAAAATATAACGTGTTATATGAGTGATTTACTTAATAGAAGGAAAGTGAAAAATATAGATAATCTGTAGAAATTACTTCAGGTGCAGTTTTTAATTGTTTAGGTCTCGCCACCTCTTTCTTTAATGAAAGAAATGCAAACATCGCGAAGGATCTGTTGGATCTGCTTATTGAAGCTAAACAAGAAGTACCATCTTGGCTGGAAAATATGGCTTCTGTACACCATTACAAGGGGGGCACTCATGGATGTTTTAAGAGGTATATAGTTACTGTTGCATATTTGGGGCAGGAAATGAAATTCAGACCTATGTTAGCATGTTAACAAATTTTCCAACTACCTGGACAGTTGGGACAGTGGTAAATTCTAGAACAGGTTAGTGCCTGTTTGTTTAGCCTTCTGGATTTGAGTATTTTGATGTAGTGGGAATTAAATTGTAAAATTAGTTGAGAATTGGGAAATATTTTATATGGCCGTTAGCATTTTTATTTGAATTGTTAACAGCATATTCGCATAATATTTTTTTTCCTTACCATAGCAGATTTGGTGCCAGAGACTATCGACAAAGTAGTGGTTCCAGTAGTTCTTGCTTTAGTAGTAATCGTGCAAGTAGTCGCAGTAGTGGAGGTCGTCACAATGATAGCAGAGGATTTGGTGGAGGTAATAACCCTACTTTCTTTATAAAGACTTTTCCTGTGCATTTGTCTTTATTAGAGCATAATTTATTAGGGAATTCTTAATTTCCAAAGAGCACAGAGTAGATAACTTCATGTTTATGTTGAGGTATTGAAGAGAGGAAAGATTCTAACACTGAGAAGCTTAATTTCTCTCTCTGAATCTTTTGATAGGTGCCCGTGGAGGTTTCTCCAGGAATGATGGATCTGATGGAAATTACAATGCCCAGGGGATTGACTGGTGGGGCGACTAAGTCTCCTTTACTACAGTTACCATCTTTTCATACAAGCCAACATGGAAACCAGTGCAATTTAACCAGACTGGAACGTGTAGCTTCAAGAACTTGCAGTACATTACCATCTGTGATTCTCCTGAAAATCCAAAAGAGATGAATATCACAACAAATGAACAGAAAAACTAGACACCTGTTCAGAAGCTGAAGACTTAAGTTACTGGAGGACGGAACAACTTGTCTCTTGCTTAGTCCCACCTCAAGTTGTATTTGTCATTCTGTGGTTGAGACTCTTTTGTTAATGTACTGTCACTTTAACTTTAGACACATTATTTTGATGTCCTGTTGGCTCAGCAAAATATCAATTGTTGGACAAAATAAATGCACTGAAGTTGGGCTACTTTTCAACCGTGGCACACAGGCGTGATTCTATTTAGCAGAAATAATTAGTTCATCAGTAAGTACAAGGAAAACAA
>PVIC010042048.1:0-15966 GCA_004025085.1 Thryonomys swinderianus | reverse complement strand
TTTTGGAGTCCGATAGGCCTCATTTATCTGTATGTCTGTGTCTTTTCCTGTGAAGTTTTCTGTTGCTATCTCTGACAGTAGCTTTTTTTATGTCTTTTACACTGTCTCCTGCTTCCTCAGTGGCTCCAATCAATCTTATATTATTTTTCTTTGAGTCATCTAGAAGCTGTTGAATTGATTTCTCATGATCCCTTGCTCTTTTCCATAGATTATACCTTTCCTGCTCGCTGGCTGCTATGCTGTCCTCTAGGTCTGAGGTTCTCTGCTTCATTCATCCTGCTGTGCAAGCTTTCATTCTCCTTCATCATTCCCTGGAGTTCTGCTTGAAGCTGTTTAAAAGGTTCCATTGCTTCTGCTAACTTGGATTCAATCATCTCACTGATCTCTTCTTTAATGAAGTCTTTCCCTGAGGACAGTATCTCTGTTTTGATCTCAGAGATGAGTTCTGCTTTCCATTTTACTAGATCTGCTTTAGTTACCATCTCCAAGAGTCCTGGTGTTTGAGTTTCAGTTTGCCCTATTTCCCTTTTCTCTGAATTTCTCTGTGGTGGTGATCTTTGTGTCTGGTTTTTTTGTGTATTTTCCCATTTCTACTCTTTTGTTGTTTTTAATGCTCTTCTTTGACTGATGACAGGACAATGTTTGTTGCAAGTCTCTTTCTATTATCTGGGGCCCTTTGGAAGCAGCACTTTCCTGGGGGGTCCTCCTTGAATCTGTAATAACCCTTGAGAGTTCTCACTCCTGTCACATCATGGTAGGTATTTGAGCAGAACAATCACATCATGTTTGTTACCATAATACAATAAATGCCAATATCAGTATTAAACACAGTAAATAAGATAAAAAAATTTAGATTCTATACTGGATACTTTGAGCTTATGAGTTACCTCTATGTCTGACTCCTCACTGCACAGCTCCGGGATATAGTGGGCTGGTGGGTGGCCTTCAGTCTACTGGAAATGGACTGCACCCTGCAGCTGGGTCCGCGTGCTGCTCCCTCAGTCCACCGGAAGCAAGGCACGGCGGGGCTGCATCCGCTGGGTCCGGTCCACCCGCAGCTGTTCCCTCAGTCGGCCAGAAAACAGGGCACGGCGGGCCCGGAGCTGCTGGGTCCGGTCCGCCTGCCGCTGGTTCCTCAGTCCGCTCTTTTTTTTTTTTTTGAAACAGGTCTTGCTTTGTAGTCCAGACTGGCCCTGAGCTCACTATGTAGCCCAGGCAAGCCTTAAACTCAGCAATCCTCCTGCCTCTGCCTGCCGAGTGCTGGGATTACAGGCATGAGGCACCACGCCTGGCACTGTGGTATGTAGTATTGATTGCTGGTGGACTGGTGAGTGTGAGTAACCACACCCAGCATTGTAGTATGTGATTACGGGGATTGAACTCAGGACCTTGGGCTTGCGAAGCAGGCACTGGAACCCACTGAGCTAAATCTCCGGCCCCAAATCACAATATTTCTTGACTGAATTCTTTCAATCTATAGTTCTTCTCAATTTCTCTTTGACTCAGTTCTTCTTATGTGATTGATTTATAGCATTTTACATGGTTGCCTACTCTATTATTTGAAATAATTTCTTTTTGCTAAGTTGGAAACCATTGTTGTCTCTAGGTGTTCTGCCTTGCTCTTTTGTCCCTCTTCAGTATCCTGCTTTGTTTTAGGTTTCCAGTCTTTAAAAGCCAATTTGAATCTTGCACTTACTCTCTTATTTTCTTAGGATCAAAATATCTTTTGGTGGTTCATGTTTTCACCTTCAGCCCAGGTCTCTGAGTGGTACTGAAGGCTCACATATCTGGCAGGCCACTTGACATTTCCACTTGGATCATATATTAGGTACTGTAGAGTTGTGTGAGACCAGACACCAACCCTTGAACATACTCCTAACTTGCTCTCCTAAAGTCTTCCTTATCTCATTAAATGGAGCTCCACTCATTCTATTATCCATCCCAAAACCTTCGTCACCTCTGACTCTTCTCTTTTTTTACCTTTAATTAACTGAAAAAAAATATTAGTAGTTCTACTTCAGAAAATGTCTGGAATCTCTTCCCCTCTCATCCTTTTCTGTTACTGTCCTGATTGAAACCCCAGATGCAAAGGTCTCCTGGGATATGCAAGTTTCAAAACTGGTCATCTAACTCTGGTCTTTGTTTCCACACCTGTGCCCAACCAAAAGGATCTATCTAAAAGTTGGATTAGATTACTTCTCTGTCCCGAATCTGTCCATGGCCTCCCTGTCTGCATAAAAGCCAGTGCTTGTATGGCCTACGGTAAGGCCTGCAGGCATTGGCCTTTCTTCTTTCTGACCTCATAAGCTGTCCTGCACTTTTCTCACTTTGCTGTATTATATCTTTTCCTGTTTGTCTCTCCATTACCCCCCACCCTGCCCCACTCTAGCTCAGACATTTTGTTCACTTCTAAATTCTGGATACTTGGAACAGAACAGCGACATTAAATATTTATTTAATGAATATATATCTCAGCCTATGTACATATATGTGTGTAACAAAAGTCCAGCTTGGCAGTAACTTTGAGTCATGGTGATCTGGTTACAGTCACTTGTGATTGTAGTCATTTTTAGTTCCTAATATTTTTTTTTCCAATACTATCATGAAGGTTTTTTTTCTTCTAAATAGCTGAGTATGAAGTGAGAGTTTTATAAAGGCCTGCCTAAAAGTTAAGTTTCTAAGGAGGGAGCTGTCTCTGGCAACTCAGAAACTATGTGTTAACAACTATTCAGAGCACTTACCAAATCTTGTGATCTTGCGATGCTATAAGCATAAAAGCCAAATTGCAGCTTTCCTCCCACACTTGATACCTGTTCCACTTTGAGGAGAGCTATAACTTTTCTCCCTTCTATAATCATGAGTTCCCTCTGATACATACTGGTATGCAAAGAGGACAACACTTTTTAGGTAGCTCTCTTTCCATATTTTAAATATAGGTAAATATAAAGGAAAAATAATAATTTCTAAGTTTTATTCTGTGAAATTATATCATCAACATAGATATTTCAGTTTAGGATTAACCTTCCTAAACTGGCTGCAGGTTTTTAGTAACAGTTACACAGTCCTAGGTGGCCTTTGCAGGTGGCTTCTGACAAGAGACTTCATTCTTTCTGAAAGGAGATCACAGCAATCAAGTGTTTTTCTGGACCAGAGAATGTCTTCCCTCCATCTGGAAAGAACATGCTGTCTGACTGTGGGGTTCATGAGCCAGCCAAGCATGGATTTGATATCTACATGGATGAGCCTGAGCAGGAGGAGAGAAGCAATTGCCAGGAGAGAGAAGGGGTGGCCTTGGAGAACGCCTGTGAGGTCAACACCAGCACGCTCAAGTCAGACCTTCACTTCCTGCTAGATTTTAACACAGGTAACCTGATCATCCACCGCTCCATGGTGCTGTGTGCACACATCAATCTGTAGTATTTCAGTAGTAAGTAACCAGGGAGGGGAAAATATGAAGCCAAAACTATTGTCACAGCTTCTTGGGGAGGATGAATGGATGCAGTGAATTTTAAAGTTAAACGAATTATCTGACAGTGTTAAATTTCTGCAGTTTCCCCTATGCTGGTGGACTCATCTCTCCATTTGCAGTCAAAAGAAATGTCAGAATTTGACACAAATGTGGTAAATGTGAGTGAATATGCTGAAGAAATTCATCAGTACCTTCGAGAAGCTGAGGTGAGTTTTTCCAGCATCTGCTTCAGTGTCCAGTGCCCCAGGCTCTTAACATAACCACTGGTGAATGGCCTTGGTGTGATATCTAAACATAAGATATCTATAAAAATAGAACAGGTTGACCACCCTAATCTGTATTAGGTTGTTCATATGACAACCTAAAATCTGAATCTAAAACCTGGATGTTTCCAAACTTTGAAACATTTTAGATATTCACATAATGCCACGTATGGAAAATTCCACATCATGAAACTTTGTTTCTTGTACAGAATTATTAAAAGTATTATATAGAATTATACTTAGGTTATGTGTACTAGGTATCTCAGCTAAAGAACATTTAACCTGTAATAGTTCTGACAGTGAGTAGCAGTTATATAAATGATTTCTGTGTGACTTAAAGTATACGTTAAGTATTATACTCTTAGGAACAGTCCATATCTTTACCTTCTTTCTCAGTTTAGTTGTTAACTCATTACACTGGAAAGCCAGAATTTCACAATTTGTTCCTTACCATGATAAAGATTTATTTGGTTCTGAAACAGTGTCCTCTGAATATTTGCTCAAGGGATGTGTTTTAATAGTAACTATACTGCTGAGTGACATTTTTGATACTGCAGCCATTTAAATAGCCAGACTCTTTCCCCAAACAGATAAGATATAGACCCAAAGTGCACTACATGAGGAAACAGCCAGACATCACAGAAGGCATGCGCACTATTCTGGTGGACTGGCTGGTAGAGGTCGGCGAAGAATATAAATTTCAAGCGGAAACTCTGTACCTGGCTGTCAACTTCCTGGACAGGTTTCTTTCCTGCATGTCTGTTCTGAGAGGGAAATTGCAGCTTGTGGGGACAGCAGCCATTCTTCTGGCTTCGTAAGTGCTCTGGCAGTGTGAGTAATATGAAGCTATCTCCTGTCAAAACACTTGATTTTTTTTATCCCATTTATTGAAGAAATGCAATGCTTGATAATTAAAACTATTCATGCTTCTTTTGATAAAAGAGCATCATCTTTGTAGGCGTGACTGAATCTACCCACATGTTCACTCCTCGATTCAGATGTTTGAGATGATAACAACAAATTCACTGTCATGACTAAAGCAGCCATCAACTCAAATTCAGGATCTAATTTAACTCTTTTGAAATATAGTCTTTGAACTGAATTCTAATATAAGTAAAAGTCCTATTTAAGGATATTTTGGTTATATAAAAGCTGTTTTCATGATCTAGCAAGTAACCCATAATAACACAGTTTGTTTACTTGCTTACAGATGATAAATTGTTTTCAAGTCTGGTTCTAATCCTATCAGTGATTCATAATAGTCCCTAACTGTGTAGGAAAAGAGAGCTGGGCTGTGGCTGAGCTGCCTTTAAGTGACCTGTTACTGAGTGATAGTTTCTAATCATTTGGTTTTAAATATTCTAGCTACTCATATGTAAAAGCTTACCAGTAGTACCCCCCAGAAAAGTAGGAACAGAAGCAGAAGGAAAGAAATTAATAATGGTGAAATGATAACGTCTTTCTCTTGGCTATTCAGCATCATTGGAAATTCAATAAAGAAGGGTGAACACAATCTTTTTAAAAATTAAAAGCCTGTGGGATTTTTATTCTTATTGTGTTCTTCATAACATTCTTATCCACAAATGATTTGAGGTTTATGGAAGTAATTGGTATTCACCTCTAGTGCCAGAATCTTTCAGTATAACAGAGGCCAAAACCTAAAATTCTCAGTTGGAATGGTTTCTGTTACTCTTCCCTGCAGTATGTAAGATATATCCCTGTAATACTCATGTTCTTGAGCTGCAAACAAACTCCTCATGTCTTTGTAGCCCTGGGCCATTCAATGATATTTAAAGAGAAATGAGGTTATAATAAAAAATTCTGAAGGTCTATGCTGAGACATGGGAAGTAGGGCCATGCATTCCGAACACTATTCCTTGAAATTCTTTACCTTTCCCAGGAAATATGAAGAGATATATCCTCCAGAAGTAGAGGAGTTTGTCTATATAACTGATGATACATACACAAAACAACAACTGTTAAGGATGGAACACCTGCTTCTGAAAGTCCTTGCTTTTGATCTGGCAGTACCAACCACCAACCAGTTTCTTCTCCAGTATTTAAGATGGCAAGGAGTGTGTGTCAGAACGGAGAACCTGGCGAAGGTATGCAACATGAGTTCCAGGAATGTCAGGTGCCAGCAGCCTTTCCCAATCATCCCTCAATCTTTCTGTTCCTTCCCAGTCTTTTTCCTTGGGTCAGGGAAACCTTTTCAGCAATTTAAGATAGCCAATTTTAAGAATACAACATCTGGGGCCCGAGATTTAGCTCAGTGGTTCCTGCGCCTGCCTAGCAAGTGCAAGGTCCCTGGTTTGATCCCGGTAACCACACACAAAAATACTGGGCGTGGTGGCCACGCCCTCCAGCAATCAATACCACATACCACAGTGCCGGGTGTGAGGGCTCACGCCTGTAATCCCAGCATTCCGGAGGCAGAGGCAGGAGGATTGCTGAGTTCCAGGCTTGCCTGGGCTATATAGTGAGCTCAGGGCCAGCCTGAACTACAAAATGAAACCCTGTTTCCAAAAAAAAAAAAAAATGAACACAACCTCTGCCTACAAGACATTACTTTTGACTGCATTTGGCAGACACAAGTTATCTAATCATCCAACTATTAAAGACATCTAAACTTGGAGACTATTCTCTTTTCAGATATAGATCACAAGCCATGCTTC
Organism: Thryonomys swinderianus; assembly: GCA_004025085.1. Classification (NCBI taxonomy): domain Eukaryota; kingdom Metazoa; phylum Chordata; class Mammalia; order Rodentia; family Thryonomyidae; genus Thryonomys; species Thryonomys swinderianus. The sequence goes on along the minus strand of PVIC010042048.1, from coordinate 9,559 downwards.
TTAGTTTGGAAAAAAAAAATGTATTTTGATTTGGTTCTAAACTCAACCTGACCCATTAAAGAATCATCATTTGGTCACTGGAGTTAGTAAACTTTAGTTGAAGGTATTAGAGTATTGGTTTTGTTATTTGTTTTCCAACTACTAGAATATATGATATTTATTACTATGTAAAGAGTAATAAGGATTTTCCAGTGTTTGTTGAGTAGGCAAAATACAAGGATATTGAAATTTTATTACAACCTAAATGTGATTTTAGTTAAGGACAGTTTTACCAATTATTAACCCAGTAAATAATATTGGCTGTTTATTTCTGTGCTCATTAGTAGATAATCAGTTCAACAAAAATGAAGGTTTATTACCTTGACATTTCTAGTTCTACTTATGACTTTGTCAATTGTGACATTTTTTCTTGTGTTTAGTATGTTGCAGAACTCAGTCTACTTGAAGCTGATCCGTTCTTGAAATATCTCCCTTCACTGATAGCTGCAGCAGCTTATTGCCTCGCAAATTATATAGTGAACAGGCACTTCTGGGTAAGATTCTTTTCAGATGAAATGTGAGGCATGTTCAGTGATTTAAAATCTGTTAAGTGATTTTGAAGGATTAGACTGGGCTTGCCTCTTGTAAGGCAAATTAGTGTAAAAGGGAACTGGTTGTCTTGACAGCACATTACAACTTGCTGCTGAGTCTTTCCAGTCAGCCATCCTGGCTTTGGCTGCATGGTTTTCCTCTGTGGGGAGCAGAGATGGCAAGAAGTCAACTAGGTAGCATCACAGGGTCACTCAACAGATGCAGGACTAGCAGTCTCAGTGCCTGTTCCAGTGCCTGAAGTACATTCACTGACCACATCAAACAACAGTTGTTGCCTTTTAACTTACCTCTCTCAGCTAACCCAAACCAAGCCACACCATACCACACCACCCCAAACTAAACCAAACAAATCAGGGTCTGGTGAAATTGACCAGAAGATGATAGGAGGCTTACAAGAGAATAAGGTAGTCCATGTCACTTCTTGCCCAAGAAGATCTCAGGGTCAGAAAACAGCCTTCTGAAAGTTCATTGTTGTGCTAAAAGAGATAGGGTGTATACCTTTGTTTTCTAGAATATTTATGTTTTATGTTGCATTAAGAATGTTTCATAGTCTCTACAAATAGGACAGTGGGGTGAGTGTGGCTCTTTAGGGTCCAGTAAAAGTCCCAGTCATGAGGGAGCAGGGAATGGTCATGAGGGAACAATATAAGAGAACTTAGAAGTGTAGGACTCAGGCTGTTTTAAAAAATACTGCATACTTAAAGTATGTGAGGGGAGTGGGTATGCTTTCTTTTGAGGTGAATGTAGATACTTACTAAGGAGTTAATTCTCTTTACTTCACAATCATTTATGTTCAGATTTTAATGTCTTATAGAGTTATGTAAAACAATTTTTTTCTTTTGTCTTGATTAGCCAGAAACGCTTGCTGCATTTACAGGGTATTCATTAAATGAAATCGTGCCTTGCTTGAGTGAGCTACATAAAGTGTGCCTTGGTGTCCCCCATCGACCTCAGCAGGCAATTAGGGAAAAGTATAAGTCTTCAAAGTAAGTTTCTGACATTTTCTCATCTTGACTCTATTTAAAGCTTAATGGCTAATAGTTTTATCTGTATGAGAAACAGAATAAATTATAAATCAAGGAAATGAATTTGGAAAGGCTTAGATTTATGATTTGTCAGCTTATCGTACCTATAGCCAGCAGCTTCCTTCCAATCTGGTAAAAGTACAGGAGGGTTTTCTCTACCCCGAGGTTGTTACAGAACTGCCAGCCATGGCGCGCGCTGAATTGCTGTGAATCTCATTTCAGGTACCTGCACGTGTCCCTGATGGAGCCGCCTGCAGTGCTGCCTCTGCAGTAAGTGCCAGAGTGGCTTCCAGAACTCAACTGCCAGATCAGCAGAGTCACTCTTCATTTTCATAGGTTTCTGCAGGTTGAGTCAACTATTTTCAAGATAGATGACTTTTAATATATGTAAAGGTATGGGTTATGTTAGACTCCAGTAGTTTATAAAATAGTTCAGCATATTTAAAGAATAAACTTGTCTTGTGACATGTGTTGTTAGGCTTTTTTATTGCTTGCATGACTAACATACTTGCTTTGAATTTTAGTTGGGAATATTTTTACGTAGATTAAACTCAAGTAGGTTTTGGAAAAATGAAAGTAAATAAAATTCACCCCAAATTTTGTTTGTTTCAGCCTCTAATGAATCATAAAATATAGCTGTATTTTATACATTTTGGGGACCACTTCTTTACTTTAAAGTACGCACAAGTTATTATGAGGTTTTAGCATTGCCTGCCCCCACCAATGCATCTCAATTCCTGGTTCAATAAAGAAATCAACATTTCTCTTTCTTTTTTTTTTAAATTTTTTAAAATTTTTTTGTGGTACCAGGGATCAAACCCAGGCCCTTGTGTGTCCAAGATTGGCATGGTACCACTTGAGCTAAAGCCCCAGCTTCAAGAAATCAACACTTCTTTAAAGCATTATGGCATACTACATGTGTTTCCTAAAGGGGAATATAAGACCTGTGTCAATACAGAATCCTCTGTTCTTCATGTAATGCAGTGAGGCACTTGGAGTCTCACATTCTAACTTATGCACAGGTATGTTTCCATTCATATATGTGCTGAACTTTCCAGCTGTCTTTTTGTACTTAGCAATGTGATGGACAAATTGTCTTATCCAAGGGGATGCAGCAGGAAAGAGCAGTTATGACTGATTTGGGTGATAAAGAGGCTGTGTTTGCTTCTTTCAAGACTTAAAGTTTGAGCAACTCCATCAACCAAGAGTCCTCTCTTCGACCTGTTTGTACCACTGGCCACTTACTTTCCAATGGAATGTGTATGTTCCAAATTAAACCCTGACATAGTAACGTTTGGACCCAGATACAAACACCACTTTATTTATTTATTTGTAGTTCAAGGGTCTAAACACAGGGCTTTACACCTGCTAGGCAAGTACTCTACCATTGAGCTATATCCCCAGATAGATAACTTTCTTTTTCTGGGAATATGTTTGTTCGGAATGTTTTACTTCAATAAGAAAGGATCTTGTAGAAACAGGTCTTCACTGAGAATTACTTTGTAGAGTTGTTGTTTATAAAAACAATCCAAAAGTAGCCGTAGGCATGCTGTAGGAATTAGAGTTCTGAGTACATAACTTATGTTTTTTGCTATGCGAAGTTTACACAATACCCCATTCCTACTCACACACCCACTGACGGCAAACAATTGGTCCTTGATTTTGACTTCCTTTTATTTTGTTGTGTTCCTGAAATACTTTACTTAAAAATAGAAATATAACTGTCACCCGTGTACCTCCCACTCAGGTGAATAGTAGCCATCTGTATGTCCCTTCTTTCACTTTCTGCTTTTCGTTTCTGAAGTTGATGCTGATCAATTCCATGCGTGGTTTTCATACTTTGCAAAAATGTCCATAAGTAATAATGAAGTTTTAGAAATTTAATGGTTATTGATGGTCTCTCTACCCTCAGCAAATGATGTCTCAGGTGGCATCATTTTTCAAAATTTTACATATTAAATAAACGGAATCATATTTGTAGTAGGTAACTGAAACCACACTCAAATCGGTCACACTCTGTTTTGTGTTTACTGCAATAAGGAAACATCTCTCTCCTTTAACAGTTAGCTATTCAATAGAGTTTGTAGGTAGCAAATGAGCTGCAGATATTGGTGCTGCAGATATTGGCTGGTATAAGGAAACCACCAGGATGCTCCTAAGGAAAGAGAAGACCGCTAAGGAAAAGCAAGCAGCGGTACCAGGGATTGAACTCGAGCCCTTGTGCATCCAAGTTTGGCATGGTACCACTTGAGCTAAATCCCCAGCCCCAAAATTTCATTCTTCTAAGGGAACTGGAAGTGAGATGCAATACACTGAGAGGCCAGTTCTACCTTTCTTGTTATCTGATACTTTCTCCTTAATGAAGAGTAGGGAACCAGGGCCTGGCTCAAGTCTGGCTCTCAGTTGTGTGATCCTGACTGTATTTGGGTGAACAGTTACATTAGCCATCCCCAAATCTCTGTGGCTTACAAACAGCACTTAAGATTCCTCTCTGCTGTCACCTCCAGCGTGTGTTAGGGAAGGGGACTTTTGTTTCCGTCTTTCCCTAGGAATCCCTGATTTGACTCTTGCATGTGGCAGGTGAGGACAGAGATGATGCGGAGGTCATGCCCATTCTTATTGCAGGTGGCTGGGAACTGTAATTTAGCTATAAGCTCCTGGAGGAAAGGAGATTTAAATGCTGAGGAAGAATTCATCTTTGGCACAGTGGGCATCTCATTAAATGTACTGAATTTCAGTCTTATCATGAATAATACAATTTGGGTCAATATTTGTTCATTCTGAGCTACTTAATTCATTTTTGCTATTTCCAATATATCTAGATAAAACCTTGGAAATGACATGCCTTTTAAACTTAACCTCTCCTGAGGAGTGATACTACTAAAGTAATAGCTCTGCTAGCCAAGTTACACATTGTGTAATGCACATTAGAATACACAGCTTTTGAATGGGTCCCTAGAAGTTTGGTGCTCCGTCTCACGTACACATCGCCCTATAGAATTCAATGAGCTGAGAGTCTATCCAGTTCTGTAGAAGTGTTTTTAATGCTTCAAAAAGTAAGTGCTAGCACAAATTCATTTTATTATATTTCTTTTGTTGTTGTTGTTGTTGTTTTGTTTTTGAGACAGGGTCTCACTTTGTAGTTCAGGCTGGCTCTGAGGTGACTATGTAGTCCAGGCAAGCCTTGAACTCAGAATCCTCCTGTCTCTGCCTCCCAAGTGCTGGAATTACAGGCGTGAGCCACCACGCCCAGCATTTTATTATATTTCTTAAACTCAAGGATTGTTGGGCAGAAAGTTTGAAGGTTGATTACGATATTTTTTGTATTTTTCCTCGAGAATGACCCTATCTTAGGATGATTAAAGACAACAGAAAGAGGCCACATGGATTTCAGCCTTTAACATAATGGGACAGCATTTCATTTCAGCTTTATTTTCTGTTCTCCTTCCAGCCCCTCGAGCACTAGGAGAAAGAAGCCAGGAAATGCAAGATTGGTATGTCTTTTCAGGATGGACAATTTGATGCGGCAGTCCTGACATTTAGGGCAAGTGCAGGGCTGCAGAAGGTGCTTAAAGTTGAAATTATATGTCAAGCCAGAATTTCTTCTAGAAACAGAGCATAATGGAGCTACTTTTCTGTTCCCTGGATGCGTCTCTTTCCTCACAGCCGTAGTCATTTCTCAGCTGCATGAATTATTGGGACAATCCCTTCTGGACCTTTGGTTTCCTTTTCCCTGATTGCTGAGTTTCAGAAAACAATCTGACGGTATTAATGTTCTGCACCAGATTCTTCACCATCTTATCAGCCTTGGATAAAGTGTGGGCTAAAGTGTAAGCCATTCAGTAGCCATCTCTCCCTTCCAGCAGTTTCTGCTGCATTCACCTACAACCCTGAATCGTTCCTGTTCTCTGTTTCCTGCTTGTCTCTCACAGACTGTTCTGGAAAAAAGTCTTCCTTCCCCACAAGATTCTGCTGAGGCAGAACTATCCTTCAGGACTAATGGTTGGCTCCAGCTCTCCTATTGGTCTCTGTTAAGTGTCTCTCAGGTTCACTGACTGCCCTTTGCTTGTGTCTCTTCCCAGATCCCAGGAGTGAACATTTCATTCTGTGCTCCCAGTGTCTGATCGTATGTTAGAGGTTCAATAATGTTTTGTTGAACAAATGAGTGGATTATGCTTCTTATAAACAATCACAAGTTCATGATTTAATCACTTAGAAAATGATATAGCAGTGAAGTATAAAGCTTTACAAAGTCCACTTAGAGAAAATGAGGTTAAAAGGAAAAATCACAATGGAAGGTAACAGTATATATTATCAACATACTGTGCAAAGTTTGATCTCTGTAATTCTTACATCTGTTGTATATAAGAAGCCAGAATATAAAGGAAAACTTTGATTATAGGCTTGAAATAAAAGGAGTTTTCAGATGAGAACTGAGAACAGAATGGCTTTTTGAGAGATAGATCTAAAGCTTTGCTGTCTCTTCAGCCTGTATATATTTTTCTTCATCTCTCTTAGAGGGAAGCCTTTAGCCTTCAAAGAAATTTTTTGAATTACCATTTAATAAGCAATAATTTATTTTGCACGTATTCTGAGATATCATAATCATACTTGCTTTTGAAATTCATAAAAATCTTTTTAACAAAATGATACATTCTTCAATCCCTCAAAAAAGAAATCACTTTATGATGGTATAAAAGCCTGAAGCATTGTTCTTGGGGAATATGGTAGGGAGAACACTTTCATCAAGGTCCTCAACAATAGAGGAACTAACAGAGATATTGATGCTTGTGGAACAGTCAGGCCCCAGACTGAGCTCAGCCCATGGAGCCAAGGTGGTGAGGCCAGGCAGGTGGGAGGTGGGACGTGACAGGAAGTAGCTATCAAGGAAAGGAACTTTTATGTTGTAGGAAAGACTCTTCCAGAGCTCCTGCAGCATAGAAGATTCTCCTCTTAGACCTCCTTGAATGATATCAAAGAAGGCCTTTTCACTGTAACAGTAGAGGTAATCTTTTGGGAACAAGTTTGGCAGAGCAACCCTCTCTTTATGGCTCCTGGGTTGTATAATTTGTTAGCCAGTTTAAGCCAGGTTTGGCTGAAATAACAAAGCCAAGCCCCAGTAACTTAAAATAAATTGGCTGCATTATTTATGCACATTTTTAAAAACAGTGATTTAAGAGCTGGAGATTTACTTCAGTGGTTCCGGTGCCTGCCTAGGAAGCACAAGGTTCCTGGTTTGATCCCCGGTAACCACATACCACAATATCAAGTGTGGTGACTCATGCTCACCAGCAATAAGTACCACACACCACAAAGCCCGGCATGGTGGCTCATGCAAGTAATCACAGCACTCAGGAAGCACAGGCAGGAGGATTGCTGAGTTTGAGGCTTGCCTGGACTACACAGTGAGCTCAGGGCCAACCTGAACTATAAAGTGAGACCCTGTGTCAAAAAAAAAAAAACAAAACCAAAAAACCAAAAAAACAGTGATTTAAGATCTCAGCTACTTCCAACATCAATTGGCTGTTGTTTTACTCTGGCAACTGGAAAGCCTTTGTTTCAAACATATTAAAACAGAAAATTAAAAAAAAAAACTTGTTGAAACTTAACTACCTCATTTCAGCACATTTAAAAAAATACAAGGCAGGGAAAGTAGTTTAACTTTTTGTTCAGAAAAAAGAAAATCACTAGATGAGCACTATTGTGGGGTTGAACAGTTAACATCTCTCTGGATTTAGGAATTAGAAATAGAAATAACTAACACAGGAAAAGCATGTTTCCTGAATTGCTATTAAAACAGAATATTCTTCAAGCATTGAACTTTGAACAATTGAAGACATGAGGATAGGCAAGAACAATGAAAGAAAAATACCAGAATAAAAAGGTAGTCTGGAGTCTGAGGAAGTGTTTCCAGTTTTCCAAGGGACTCTGGTTCTCTTAAAGATGCTGAGGGGAAATTGTGAGTTGATGTGAGTCACTTTTATGATCAAATAAACCAAGTTAAGTTGGTTTAAATATTTTCTGTGTTACTGGAACACTCACAGCCTTGAATTGACTGAGGAACTGTGGTGACCATGATAAACTCTCCGCAGACTTTCCACTGTGGCAAAGTGCTGGACCGGGTGCACCAGCCATCATGCTCTGAAGCACGTCCCTGCAGAGTCCGTGATCCTCTCAGGCTACTGGAGTGACCTGACATGTTCCAAAGACAGGTGAATTCTTCTGACTACCAGTTATATCTATGTGGGAGTCCTGGGCTGGCTTCTGAGTACTTCCCTAAGACTTTGTCTCTCAGGCTGAGTCACTTCATATCCAAACCTTCTTTCTGCCTTTTTTCTTCTCCAGAAGTCCTACCTGCGTACATATACCATGGTCCAGAAGGTCTTGCTTGTCACTTCCTCCCTGACATAATCTCAGAGGCAGTTCCCATAATAAATGTCCACACATCTGTTCCTCTCTTGGTCTCTGTTTCTAGAAGACCCCACAGTGACAGACAATTCTTGTAAATCCTAAGTAAGTGTCCTTTACAAAAAACTATGTTTTTTAAATTGAATTCTTTATTGGTACAATTTATATACATCTCACAATCACATATAACATTGGGGAATTTGTACCGGTATATGACACAAGTTAATTCTCATTTTTACCCATATCCCTACCCACCCACACCTCCCCACCCCCTTTACACATACTCTTTTCTTTCTGTATCATATTTATTCCTTCCCCTCATTACATTCCCACACCAAATTTCCTATGGAAATTTCCCACTCTATAAAAGCTGTCATACTTTCTAGAGCTCATTTGCATCTACAGGGTTCATGTCAAAGAGAAGATCTGGAATTTGCCTACCTGTGATCTATTGATTTCACTTATTAGTATATCCTCCAGTTGTCTCCATCTGCACCTAAATGGCTCGATCTTGTCATTCTTTATGGCAGAGTAATACTCCATTTTATAAAAAAAACTACAACCTCTTTATCCACTCTCCTGTTGATGGGCATTTGGGTTGTTTCCAAGATTGAGCTATCATGAACTGAGCTGCTATGAACAAGGGTGTACATCTGTCTTTCCAATATGAGTTTTTAAATTCTTTAGGGTATATTCCTAGCAGAGGGATAGCAGGGTCAAATGGGACCCCTAGTCCTAGTTTTCTGTGAAATCTCCACACAGATCTCCACAATGGTTGCACAAGTCTGCAATCCCACCAACAGTGGAGAAGGGTTCCTTTCTCCCCACAGCCTTGCCAGCGTTTATTCTTGGTTGATTTTGTGATAGCGGCCATTCTTTGTGGAGTGAGATGAAATCTCAGTGTTGTTTTCATTTGCATCTCTCGAATGACCAGTGATGTTGAGCATTTCTTCATATGCTTCTTGGCTGCTTTGACTTCTGCCTCTGAGAAGTATCTGTTCATTTCAGTTGCCCATTTTTGAATTGGGTCTTTAAAGTTGGGGAGGCTGATCTGTTTGAGTTCTTTATATATTGTAGATAATAGCCCTTTGTCTGATAAAGAGCTAGTACAGATTTTTTCCCATATTGTTGGTTGTCTTTTAGCAGAGCCAATGACTTCTTTTGCTGTGCAGAAGCTTTTCAGTAGGATGAGATCCTATTTGTTGATCCTTTCTGCTAGTTCTTGTGTTATAGAGGTTTTATTCACAAAGTCTCTGCCTAAGCCAGTGTCTCCAAGGGTTTTACCTAGCCTGTTTTCCAGCAGGCTTATTGTTTCTGTTTTAATGTTTAAATCTATATCCATTGTGAGTTTAGTTTTGTGCATGGTGAAAGAGATAGGTCTAACTTTAGCTTTTGGCAGGTTAAAGCCCAGGAATGATTTGGGGAGTACTGCTCCCCTTTCAATTTCATTAAAGAGATTGAGAAGTACTGGTATTAACTCTTCTTTAAAAGTTTTGTAGAATTCAGCAGTGAAGCCGTCAGGACCAGGGCTTTTC
>PVIC010042047.1:0-15984 GCA_004025085.1 Thryonomys swinderianus | reverse complement strand
TTTTTTTTTTTTTTTTTTTTTTTGAGACAGGGTCTCACTTTGTAGTTCAGGCTGGCCCTGAGCTCACTATGTAGTCCAGGCAAACTTCGAACTCAGCAATCCTCCTGTCTCTGCCTCCCGAGTGTTGGGATTACAGTCGTGAGCTACCACGCTCAGCATTGTGGTATGTGGTATTGACTGCTGGTGGGCATGAGTTTCCACGCTCAGCATTGTATGTGGTTACCGGGATCGAACTCAGGACCTTGCGCTTGTGAGGAAGGCGCTGGAACCACTGAGCTAAATCTCCGGCCCCCAGCCTGCGAATTTAGTAACTTATCAACCCATTGTCTCAACAATAGGTTCAGTGCAAAAGCCTTGGGTGGAGAGGAAAGGAAAGAAGAGGGAAAAGAAAGGGAAAGGGAAATAAAAGGGAATGGGAAAAGAAGGTAAAGAAAGCAAAGGGATTTCACATATTACCTCTTAATAGCAGACGTTATCTCATTACTTTCTCCAAATTCCTGGCGATAAGCCCCACTCACCATCCGATCACTAGCTTTATGTTCACCAAATACTTTTTTCATCGCATCTGTGATTTCTCCGACTGTACATCTAAAACATTAGAGGGTCCAGTAACATCACTATTTTGAAATAGCTATTTTTTTATACATCAAAAGTCAATACAATTAGTTTGTAAGTAAAAAATAGGCTATTAAAAAAACCAAAGTTTTAAGTTTTTTTCCTGTTTAGTATAATATTGGCAATTGGCTTATTATGGCTTTTACGTATTCAAGTATGGTCGTTTTACACCTGTCTTCTTCGAGGTTTTTATTATGAAGGGTACTGGATTTTGTCAAAACCCTTTTCTGTGTCTGATGGTATGATCATGTGGTTTTTTATCTGATTCTTTATTACTGAGTCAACTTCACTTCTTATGATTGATTTTTAAGTATATTTGTGTCTTCCTGAGTTAGTTTTGGTAGTTTGAGTGTGTCTAGGAATCTGTACATTTTTTTCCCCAAAATTTGCTAATTTGGGGCCAGAGATTTAGCTCAGTGGTTCCTGCACCTGCCTAGCAAGCACAAAGTCCCTGGTTTGATCCCCAGTAACCACACATAACAATACTGGGTGTGGTGACTCACTCATCAGCAATCAGAACCACATACCACAATGCCGGGCATGGTGGCTCGCGCTGGTAATCCCAGCACTTGGGGGCAGAGGCAGGAGGATTAGCACAAGTTAAAAATTGGCCTGGTGAATTAGTAAGTTCAAGTTCAACCTGAATAACCATCACAAAACACTGTCTTGGAAAAAACAAACTAAAAGTTTTCTCCTCTTAAAACAATATGGCTTTAGAGACAAAAAAAGATGGGATAGGGTAGGCAACATGGTTATTTTTCTGGTTGTACAGTAATTATCAATACTCCAAAAGCAGTGGCATGATGATAAAGTTTTCCTAGAAGTTCTCAGATGTTTCCTCTTTCTCCAAAGGGCTTTCTTCCTAGTGAAATATCAAAATGATAAACACAATCCTGATGACACACTTTAGAGGAAACTGAATTTCTACCTGAAAATCAGCGAAATTGATGTTACCATAACTTGAAATGTCCTTAAGTATAGTGAAATGCAAAAATATTGATATACCCAATTTGAAGTATATGAATATTTTAAATACACAAATACATTTAAGAAAAGCCAGAATTAAATTTATTATGGCTTCCATTATTTTCTTTAGGCTACACAAGGCTAACAGGATCAACCTATTATAGTCTGAAAAGGTAAACTGGTCAAACGTCCTGTGTTTAGAAATTTCCAAACTTACACATTCTCACCTGGCGCGAGCTGCATCCACTGCGAGAGCCAAAATATTCCCATCTCCACTGGCTGCACACTGAGTTAGTGCAGCCAGACACTGCTCAGCCATGGCCTGGTCCCTGCTGGATTTGATCTTGATGAAAAGGTAAAGTCAAGAGGTGGTTAATGTGAAACAGGGAACAAAACATACCACCAGACAGGATTCTGGTACAGACTGCATGAATAGAATTTGTTCCAGAATCCTAACCTCAGAAGTAAGGAAAAAAAAAAAAAGAATACATAACCTAAGAAGTATATTTATTCACTTAATTCATTCACTCAGGAAGAAGTTTGATTTGGTCATGGTCCTAGGAAAAGACTTCAAGTTAAAAACTAGGTACAAGTTACAAAAGAATCTCCATTTTTCCTAAACTGGCACTACAATCAGGAAACCTGCATTCAACCCAATCTTGCACTTATGACACAACCTTGAGCAACTAAGAGAAACTCCTATCACCAATTCCCTCATCTGCAAAGGAAGGAAAAAGGAAAGTGGGTGTTAAGTCAGACAACATACAAAAATATCCCTTTAAGAAAACCACTCATTACAGTGTGTAGTACATAGCTCAATAAATGATAATAAGTATTTCTATATTGTTATTATTGAATCTCTCTTACACAAAATAAGATGTATCATCATTTATAGTAAATGGAGCCCCTCATCCTGGAAGGAATAGTTAATACTAGTAAGAAACTAATATATAGTGGCTTCTATAATCATTGAAAATAAAATTCACTAAACAGGGCCTTTGAAGTAACGAAATACAACAGAAGAGTCACTATTATTCCTGATTAGATTGAAAGCAAAAGTGGAAGTAATATTATTAACATCTTCCATGAGCTCTAATAGAAAAATACAAAAGATGACAGGTTTTCAACCTAACTGGATGAAGTCTATTTGACTTCCTATTTGTGGGAAGGGAGGTGCTGGAGATTGGACTCAGGGACTTTTGTAAGTGCTTGTCACAGAGCTCCATCTGCTGGCCAAAGGCCACTAGATTTCTATTGAACTCGGGAAGAAAAGTAATATTCTAGACCACACAAAAACAATAAATGATTTTGTATCCTCCGTCAGGAATAGTAATAATTACAAAAGTCAGAGATTAGGTAACCAAGGCAGCTTCAGACAGTTATGTAGCTTACAAGACTGAAAAATATTTTATTTGTATAGTATCAATGAGAAAAGGAAAATAAGGACACACGGTACTCAATCAAAACATATATACATTACTTTAAATGACTTTGTGTCCTAAAATTGCTTTTTCTATTCTAGGTCTCTTCTGCTTCCACATTAATTTTTAGATTATTTCCTGTAGCTCTGTGAAACACACTCTTGGGATTTCAACTGGGATTGCACTGACTCTATATAAGTAGTTTTTGGAGTACAGCCATTTTGACAATGCTGGTTCTTCCTACCTAGGAACAATGGGTGTCTTTTCATTTTCTGATATCCTCTTTTATCTCTTCTTTGGAGTGGTGTAGTTTTCAGAGGAGAGATCATTCATATCCTTTGTTAGACTGATTCCTAGATATTTCACTTTTTTGGCTACTACAATGAAAGAAATTGATTGCCTGATTTCTCTTTCAGTAAGCCCACTGTTCATGTATACAAAGGCTATTGATTTTTGAGTGTTAACCTTGTATCTAACTACACTACTAAATATGGCAATTAAGTCTAGCAGTTTAATGGCTGTGGATCTTCTATATGGAGTTATGTCATCAGCAAATAATGAGAGCTTAATTTCTTCCTCACTTACCTTTACTCCTTTTATCTCTTTCTACTGTCTAAATATTGTGGGTAATGTTTCCAGAACTATGTTGAACAGGAGTGGTGACAGTGGATATCCTTGTTCCTGATTTTAATGTGAAACATTTCATATAAGGGGGTGGGATGGAGGGGTCGAAGGGAGGGCAGGGGAATGGGTAAAAATAAGAGCCAAGATATATCATGTACAGGTACAAATTCTCAACGAGGAATGTGATTATAATGTATTCCTAAAATGTACTAATAAACTCAACTTATTACAAAAATACTTAAAATGGACAGAATTTGTTATAAACTGTAGCTTATTGTGCCAGTTAATCTTAATTGTCACGCTGACTGGATTCAGAGACTCCTAAGGTGGTTTTAGCTGAGGTAAGGTATTAGGGTAAGCTGTCAGACAGTGTATGTCACACTCTACTTCTGCCTCTGTGCTCTGCTTCTCAGCTGTCATCAGGTTAGCAGCTGTGCTCCACCAAGTCCTTTTGTGCCCTGATGTTCCTGTCTTGCAGCCAGTAAACCATGGACTGAAACCTCTGAAACCATTAGCTAGTTAAACTTTTCTTCTAAATCACAAGTGTTAGATGTTTGCTCCAGCAATGGGAAGGCTGACCAATGTATTTACTAAACCACTGCCAAACACAGTTAAATTTAAAGTATCAGAAAACAAACTATTCTTTCATAACTGTATCAAAGGCCATAGTATTCTGGAAAGAAAGTATAATGAGAATACCTAGGTTCAAATACTGAGTCTAAACTTTATTTTGTTTTTATTTTGAGTGACTTATGTAATCATCTAAAACCTAGGTCTAGCCTGGAAATTATGTAGGATGTTGTTATTTCGTGTGGCTTTTAATAGTAGCATGTAAGTTTCATAGAGGCTGATATGGTTTGAAATAGGTATTTAGTGTCAAGCCAACTTAGACTGAGTTCTTGCTGTTCAGTTATTTATCCTAAGCAAATTTCTCAATTTCTTAACTTTAGTTTCTTTAACTTTAAAATGATAGGAAATAACCCCATCACGTGGGGTTGTAAAAGACAAAATGAGGAGTAGTCAGTGCCCAGATCTTGGAAAATAACAGCTACTAATACCTTTTTAATCTTCTCAATCTGCTTCTTACGCACTGAAGTATTATCAATCGCCAGAACTTCTACAGACTCTTCTTTCTCCAGCTGGTACTTATTCACTCCAACAATTACTTCAGAACCTTTTAATTTCCCAAGGAAAATAATATGTAAATTCTATTAAATAACTGGCTAGGAGGAAGGCTAGAATACTATGCATTTTCTTTATAAGCTTAATATTTATAAGTAGTATTCTTAACTCAATGAGTCTTCAATACAGATCAGCAATTCTGAGCCTGGGATGAGGACATAAAGGGAAAGAATCTCTGTAATAGAGTTTATTATTATTATTATTCCAACCTATACTTTCAAAGAGTTTTTGGTAAGCTTTTTTTCCAACATTAAACAGAAACCATCAGAGCAGTGACCGAGTAAGATTTAGAAAGTGGAAAACTAACAGCCAATCACTTTTCTAATGTTTTCCTAAGATTATGTCAAAGCCAGTCACATTTAAACAAAAAAACAAACTTTCAAATCAGTAATCAAAATTTACAAATATACTTCCTTACCCAATACTGAATGTACTTTATCTCAGGCTACCAGATTATTACCTTTATGTATGTTTATGTAAGGACAGCTTACTGCTCCTCTATCAGATTATATTCTTTCCTCTTCCTTCATACTATTTAACACAAGCTACCACTATATCATTTATTTTTTCATTTCCTATTTTTTACTAGAATCTAAATGTGTTCAGAGTCTATGTCTGTCTTTCTTGTTCAGTTCCATCCCAGACATAGTGAGTGACTCAAACATAATCTACTGACAAAGAATTCACTACTAAGCTGAATGAAGTATAAAGTGGAATCACTATCAATAGTGTCATCTTTAAAATACTAGCAGTATCTACCCATAGGTATACATATGTATAGTGACTATGCCTCCACACATGTGTATGTGTCCTTGTGTATGTGCATCTATTCATGCAAACATATGACAATACAGACATATATGGACATAGATATATGGATGTGAGAAAAATTTTGATTAATTTTGTTGTATTAACTATTAATTAATATTTCTTTTTAAATACTTTTCTCTTACCAGAATCTATTCTAGCTTGTCTGCGTGCAGCACATTCTTCAATTCGAAGTTTTGGTATTCCCTCAGCTACAGCTTTGGCCATTCCTCCCATTTCTTCAATTTCATTAATAAGCTAATAAGAAAAATATTAACAAAACTAGAGAGACTTTGAAAAATTTAAAGTATACAAGTGATATTATCACTAATAAAATTAAAAACTAAAAGTTAAATTTTGTAAGAAAGGAATCAAGTAGCCAGGAAATTATTTTAAATTTATATGTTTCAAGTTATAGTCATACCTGAGTACTTGTTAATTTGTTCTAGAATTCCTGATGAGTGCCAAAACTGAGGAGTACTGAACTGAGTGAATTTTTCCCATAAGAAATAATAATTAAAAATGATTTTTGAAATATCCAGAATGTTCATAATTTACTTGACTAATATTAGCCCTTTACTGGGCTGAGATAAGCCTTTTAGGCTTAGTAGTATATTACTCAATCTTTTTGCGACTCATGATTAGCATCTGAGTACAGTACAAACAGTAACGGCAGTAAGTGAGGGTTTTACTCTGTTCTGGTGCTACACAATAAGCACCAGGTGCTGAGACATTTTGTTCTCATAAAAATGTGTTAAGTACACAGGTTCTTCTTGTGAAACATACAGGTACTGAGATAGGACTATATTTAAAAGACAGCAGGAAAACTAACAGTATATTCTGGAAAATGTAAAACTTCTCACTCAAGTCTTGTGAGAAGATTAAAGATAATGTCAATTCTTTCACCTCTCTTTTTATTTATATCAACTAAGCTATCACACTTACATCATGAAAAACATACTATAGAATGCAATTGCACTTTTTTTTTGAACTGAGATATAATACAAGTCTTTCTTTAATGAAATACATCTAAACTTTCAATCACAGCTTTATACATAAGGGCAGAAAGGAGATGATAGACAGGAACAAGATTAAACTTGGAAGGATTTAAGAAAGAAAAATCTGTATCAGAGTCTACAGAAGACCAGTCCAAAAAGACGGAAAATACTTGTTTGTAACTACTTCTTTCATTCTGTCAAGAAAATACATTTATTGCTTACATAAAATGGACTACAAAAGCACTAGACCATCAAACACCAAGTATAAGAGTGGCAAGGATAAGATATCTCATTGAAATAAAAACCTGAATTCTAAACAACAGAAGTAGAAAAAGAGCATTCAGAGACACTAATATTCTCTCAATAAGAGATTCTGCACTGATAAAACAAAAATAATACATTATATAAGAATAAAAATTGGAAACCAATAAAGAGCCTAATTAAATAGAATATTAATATTAAACATTTAACTACAAAAATAAAGATAACTAGATAAAGTTGATGAATCACTGTAGAAGTAAAAGCCAAAGAAATATATTGTAGAAAAGGTAACGTATTATTTAAGCATATGAAGATTAGTGCAATTACTTTTTTTTTTTTTTTTTTTTTTTTGCTTTTTGAGACAGGGTCTCGCTTTGTAGTTCAGGCTGGCCCTGAGCTCACTATGGTGCCCAGGCAAGCCGCCGCGAACTCAGCAATTCTCCTGTCTCTGCCTCCCGAGTGCTGGGATTACAGGCGTGAGCCACCACGACCGGCATTGTGGTATGCGGTGTTGATTGTTGGTGGGCATGTCTCCACGCCCAGCATTATGTGTGGTTACCGGGGATCGAACTCAGGACCTTGCGCTTGCGAGGCAGGCACCGGAACCACTGAGCTAACCCTCCGGCCCCTGCAATTACCTTTTAATAGGAACTCTAGACTAAGAAAAAATGTCAGGAAGGAAATATCAAAGAAATTATTGTATATAAGAAAATTCTGCAGAGTTATGAAAATATTTTAGAAAGGGGGAGATGGAAGACTCATCAAAAATTATAAAGTAGGAAATATATACATACCAAACAAAGTACATAGCAATACAAAAAGTAAAAAGATCCTGGGCCAGAGATTTAGCTCAGTGTTTTCAGCACCTGCCTAGCAAGCGCAAGGTCCCTGGTTCAATGCCGGTAGCCATATACCACAGTATGGGGTATGGTCACTCATGCCCACCAGCAATCAGTACCACACACCACAATGCTAGGCACAGTGCCTCATGCCTGTAATCCAGCACTTGGGAAGCAGAGGCAGAAGGACTGCTGAATTCAAGGATTGCCTGGGCTACACAGAGAGGTCAGGGCCAGACTGAACTACAAAGCGAGAGTCTGTCTCAAAAAAAAAAAAAAAAAAAAAAAAAAAAAAAAAAAAAAAACAAAGTAAAATGATCCTGATACTTGCAGAAAGAAAGATCATGGGAGAGAACAGCATCGAATTTCTGATTAAAAATATTGGTGCCAGGTGTGGTGACTCACGCCTGTAATCCCAGCACTCAGGGGGCAGAGGCAGGAGGATTGCCAAGAGTTTAAGGCCAGACTGGAATACAAAGTGAGTCCCTGTTTCAAAAATTTAAAAAGTAATAACAAAATAAAAATACTAGAAGCTAAAATAAAAAAAACAAAACAATGCTCACAAATCCTTAATGGAAATAATTTCAAACCTAATCAGACTGTCAAGTACAAGAATAAAGTTGTTTCAAAGACTAAATAATTTATCTTTTGTGTTGCTATGAGAAGTGCTTCAAAATAAAAGAGACAGATGTGAAATTGAGGATTTAAATATTCACAAAGAGAAAGAACAATAATGGTCAGAAGGTCTAGAAAAAAATTCAAATCAAAACAAAACATGTAAACACCTCAAAAAGGACTGAGATATATTCCTATGAAGGAAAAGATAAAGATGAGGTGTAAATCCACTTAAAATATCAAACCACTATACCAGAAAAATAATATATGAAGCCAAAAGCCTAATTTCTAATGTCCAAAGTTGACAAAAAGAGAAGAAATGAGATGCATATATGATTTTAAATTATGTAGATTAAAAACAGAAAGAAACAAAGAAATAGGTAGCTTATTTCAAGGAACATGATAAAAACAAATAATAGACAAAGGAGTGCATGTTTTTGGTTGTTTTGGTTTTTTGAATTGGGGATTGAACTCCAGAGCTAGTTCTTGTGAGGCAGATGCTAAATTCCCGGCCTGCACAAGTTTTTTTCAAGTACTAGCTTACATTTTAACTCCTTGAATAAAACTAATACAAATGTATTTTTAAATCAAGTTTCAGTTTGAAAGCCATGAAATGAAATGTAAATATACTTTTCCTCATAAATATTTTATACATCTTAACATAAATCTAAAAAAAATGTACTAAAAACAAATGATAAATCTTGATTTACACATTTTTAATGCAAAGTTAAGAGAAACTGACCTTCAAAGCAGCATCATACACATCGTTTGTGAGAGATTCCATCATATAGGAGCCTCCCCAAGGATCAGCCACTTTGGGAATCCCAGATTCTTCCTGAATGATAATCTGTGTGTTCCTGGCAATTCGGGCACTTTTCACAGTTGGTAAACCCAGAGCTTCATCAAAGGAATTTGTGTGCAAAGACTGAGTCCCTCCAAACACAGCTGCCATTGCTTCTACTGCAGTCCGGATGATGTTATTGTAAGGGTCCTAAAACACGTGTTATGAAAAAACAAAGGAGACAGTTTATAGACAGGAAGCCAACTATTGAAGAAAAGATAAATAATTACTGATGGCTACATTTATGCCAAAGTCCACCTCAGGATTCACAGTATCAGATAAATTTAAACAAATTAGTAAACAAGCCAGAATTAGAACTGATAGCCAAAGTGTGTGGTCTGTGCTCAGATACAACTTCCTAAAATATCAAGTAGTGTTGTACTGAGTTTTAGACTTCCTAAAGACTATTTCATAAGTATAGTTCCCCTTTTTTAGCTTTGATTATATGAGTTTTCTTCTCACTATCCCCAACTTTTCTGTATACCCAAAGTACCTACCACTTTATGTGTACAAAACAGGCATTTAGTTAATGTTCAATAAAATAAACAAATAATTACTCTGAGGTAAGAAATCTTAGTTCTAGTCTGAGACAGTCCTAACTGTTTTTGGGGGCAAGTCATAGGATTTCTCTGCACATAAGTTTCTCAGCTATAACAGAAAGTAGGTTAAGACAAAAAGATATAAAAGTTTCTTCCAGCCTCATAATTTCTACTTCTCAGGACCTGAAATCATGTCCATGGGGAGCATATTAGTTACTACTCATGTTTAAATGTATAAAAGACATTGTTTATTAAAGTTATAAACTACTTTAAATGTATAAAAATAATGTATAAAATAAATGTGAATAAAAAGATTATCATTATCAAATTTTTAATGGCATAAGTTAAAACAAATTACTGAAATGATAACAGTCATTAACATGGTCAATTTGGTGGATGCTTATTTAAACACATAATAATAAATAAAAATGTGTACATAATAAGTTTTAATTACACAGTTTTATGCTAAGAATTCTAACTCAAAATTATGTAGATTAATTAAATTGTAACTTTTATTTTTTCATCAACAAATTTTTTTTACTTTCATATGCAGCGATATGTTGGCTCCTATTTAAATTATTTTATATTGTGAGCCACCAGATGGAGCCAATTTTATTTACTCAACATGTGTAAATACAGACCTAAATGGTATTATTTTGATTCAAATATCCAAATGTTCAATGGATTCTTAAATCCTGTGCACATCATGCTGCTTAGTAGAAAATATTTATTTTCTTAATTAAAATTCTCTATTTTAAATTACATACAAACCTGCTCAGTAAGTGACCATCCTGAGGTCTGACAGTGTGCTCTTAGAAGAAGAGATTTCGAGTTTTTAGGCTGAAACATTTGCTCTATTAGGTGAGCCCACAGTCTTCTTCCAGCTCTCATCTTTGCTATTTCCATGTAGAAGTTCATCCCAATTCCCCAGAAGAAAGACAACCTAAAATAACAATGTTAGTCCCAACATTGGCTTAAACTTAACAATATGAAACAAAACTGTATTACACATTAGAAAATTATTATCCAAATTTAACTATCAAACAACTGAATCTGAATAAAAAGGAAAGCATATATATTAGAGTAACTATAAATATAGCGCAGGAACCTACAATCTTGTGCATGCAGAAAGAGTAGCCATGATTATTTGCTTCTGGTAAGAATTAGTGACTTTGAAATTGATGTTGGTTAGGAAAGGTTCTGCTCTTGTATCCTTAATTAATTGAAGTTTCTTTAAAAGAATGAGAAATGCCAAAACATAAGGCAAGGGTAGCCTATGAAGGAAAAACTCATTTTGTTTGGGCAACACAATTTTTCTAAAGATGATTAATGTATTTGGTCTGGGATTATTTCTCTCCAATTTGTCTTGAACTTACTAATCCTCTTTATCTTATATTTTGCTGCTTACTTACACATTTACATTATTTACCTGCTTAAGCCACAAAGGTTATGATTTCTACCCTTGTTAAACCTAAGAAACCAAAACATAATACAAGTTCTTGATACACACTTAGGAGAAGTTCTTAACCCAGCAGCTCTGAAATATTTCAGTTCAGCATCACTACTCTCTTGAAAATTATGGAAAATTTTAAAGAATATTTCCTTATTTGAATAATATATATGTGACTTACTAGTTCTTGTAAATAATAATAAACAAAATGATATAAGTAACAATTTTATGAACATTATTTTTAATATAAGTAACATTTTAGGAACATTATTTCTCTTTAACATAAAAAAATTGCTATTAAAGAAATGTCATTTTATATTTTTGCAAAGATCGATGTGTAGTTTAAAAGCAGGCAGCCCTACCTGCTGCAGCCTCACATATTGTATGGGTCTTGGAAAACAATACTATACATTTTCGAGAGAATGAAAGTGAAAAAGGCTAGTAATGTTTTAACACTGCCGTGTAAACACTTGTGAACCTAAAGGCCTCACAAGCCATTGGATCACATTTTGAGAGCTGCTGTCATAACAAGGACATAGTATCCCTGGTACAGAAAGATATTCACGTTTCTGAATCCTCTAACGGCAGAAGTCATGTTGCACTGTCAAGACACAGCCCAGTGCTTAGCCCAGAGCAAAGTTTGGCAGAGCAACTGCCAAATTAATCCCTGGACTAACTTTTGTCCTCTAAATTTAAATAGTTCATAAACTTAAGTTTTTCTATATTTTTCATACAACTTCATTAATAAGCTGTTTATAAACAGAGGAGTTTTATAGTACCATGGCCAAATAGTTGTTACTTAAGCATAATAGAAAAAAATTGATATTTTCATAGTCCATATCTTTTTCTAAAAAGAATAAAATTGTTTTACATCATTTATTTTAATGCAATTTCTTAAATATGCAAGTTAATTATGTTCTCCTCATAGTAGAAGACACAGCAATCTCCTTATTTACAGAGAGGTATTGCCAAATTTAATTAAGATTATCAACAGTACAGCTTATTCTCTGTCACTTAGGAAAAAACATAAGATAATAGAAATCTTGCATGACATATTCACAAATTCATTTTGTCAATATATTTTGCTATACAGAGGTAAAAAGTTATAAAATAGTCTATGGTGGTTTATTTATATTTTTTGCTTGACTGTGTGTTTTGGGAAGGTTGTTAGTGGTGGTGGTACTGGGATTGAACCGAAGGCCTTCTCACTGAACTATATTTCCAGCCCTTTTTATTTTTTATGCTGAGGCAGAGTCTCATTAAGCAGTTAAATTGTCCAGCCTGAGGTCAAACTTTTGATCCTCCTATCTCAGCCTTCTTGAGGGCTGGCATTACAAGTGCACACCACTACTGCAGCTTGACTCTTCTTAACAGTGAGACAATAAGGAAGTTTGATTTACTCACCTTGGTGCAAATTCATCAATCGTTAAGCCAGCTTGAAGTCCAGTCCTACAGTATTCCAACCCATCTGCTATAGTATAGGCCAATTCTAGAATGGCATCTGCCCCTGCTTCCTGCATGTGGTATCCACTAATTGAAATTGAATTGAATTTTGGCATATGCTATAAAAAATAAATGACAGTGAATAAAAAATAAGAAAAGTTCTATTGAGCTCATTTTCTAAAAGTGAATATATTTAAATGATTTTCAACTCATATACACTTAAGAGTTTATGATACCTGTTGGAAATATCCAATATGGACTGCTTCTAGTAAGAAACCAAAAACTGCTGTAATTTTTAATGTATGAGGTGAATTAAAATGCCATATATATATATGTAATATGAGGAATAATAAAAATATGGTTAGCACTTAAATAAAAGTTACTACAGTAAAAGACACATTGTCATTAATTTCTCTCAATATACTCCTCCTTACTTAGAACATTTGTCCTATCATCATGTTTTGCCACTTGCTGAATCAGTTCTAGAAGTCTTGTTTCATAATTGTGTCTAGTTACACTGTCATGGTTATGATGCTGGCCTCAATAAAATTTAAGCTTACAGCAGTTTCCATCAAATAAAAACATTATGGCATGTTCTTGTGCCACTTACTCACTGGATCTGGTATCATGCCACTTCTGCTTCTTCACATAACAATAAAAGGTAACAATTCTGAATAAATTCTATACATCAAGGCAGTCACAACAGGGCAACAAAAGACACAAAAGAAGACTTTCAAAACTTTTTCAAAAGTGACAAGAAATGGGATGTGTCTTCAAAACAAGAGGGAGTATTTTGAGAGTGATTAATGGCAATGTGTCTTTATTGTAATAATTTTTAAAGTTTTTTTTTTTTGAGACAGGGTCTCGCTTTGTAGCTCAGGCTGGCCCTGTGCTCACTATGTAGCCCAGGCAAACTGCTGCGAACTCAGCAATCCTCCTGTCTCTGCCTCCCGAGTGCTGGGATTACAGGCGTGAGCCACCATGCCCTGCACTGTGGTATGTGGTACTGACTGCTGGTGGGTGTGAGTCACCACGCCCAGCATTCCATGTGGATACTGGATTGAACTCAGGACCTTGGGCTTGTGAGGCAGGCACCAGAAACACTGAGCTAAATCTCCAGCCCAGCTTTTTTTTTTTTTTTGAGACAGGCTCTTGCTTTGTAGTTCAGGCTGGCCCTGAGCTGAATATGTAGCCCAGGCAAACCTCCAACTCAGCAATCTTCCTGCCTCTGCCTCTTGAGTGCTGGGATTACAGGCATGAACCACCATGCCCCACACTGTGGTATGTGCTACTGATTGTTGGTGGGCATATGAGCCACCATGCCTGGTATTGTTATTTGTGGTTACTGGGATCGAACAAAGGACCTTGTGCTTGCTAGGCAGGTGTTGGAACCACTGAGCTAAATCTCTGGCCCTGTAATAAATATTTTTAATTTAAACATTCCCCATATATTTTAATCATGTACTGTGAATGTAAATATTTTACATTTATAAATACTTCATTTATAACTAACCAAAATCTCTCAAAAAGTATTCATTCAGCTGAGTGTAGGGGTACATTCACTTAATCCCAGAAGTCTGGGAAGCTGGACAAGAGGGCAGCAAGTTCAAATCCAGCCTAGGCAACTTAGCAACTTAGTCAGATCTTGTTTTAAAAAGAAAAATATATGTCTATAAAATATATAGTATAATTATATATTATATACTTAAATAATTATATATTATATATAGTATATATAAAGTATATATAGTATATATAAAGTATATATATTACAAAGTGTATATATTATACTTTATATTATATATAAAGTATATATATTATAATTATATATTATATTATATATTATATACTTTATATAATATATATACTTTATAATATATATACTTTACTTACCCTCCGGCCCTAGAATTTTAAAATAATAGAAATGCCAGAAAATTAAAACATTATTCAACCTTTAAAAGAAATTTTGGCACATTCTAATTCTATAACATGGATAAACATTAGTGATACTATGCTAAATGAAATAAAGATAAAATGTCTGGCTCTTGTTATATGAAGTACCTAGAAGGGTCAGTTCACAGAGGTATCAAGTAGGATGGTGATTTCCAAGAGCTTCTGGAAGGAGGAATAAGGATTTAATGTTTAACAGATAATTTCAGTTTTGCAAGATGAGTCTGAGGGAGAGGGCAGTGATGGCTGCTATGGAACTGTGCACTGAAGAATGGTTAAGATGGTAATTTTATGGGCTGGAGGGTTAGCTCAGTGGTTCCAGCACCAGCCTCTCAAGCTCAAGGTCCTGAGTTCAATCCCCGGTAACCACATATAGCGCTGGGCGTGGAGACTCACACCTACCACCAATCAATATCACATACCAGAGTGCCAGGCGTTGTGGCTCACACTTGTAATCCCAGCACTCAAGATGCAGAGACAGGAGGATTGCTGAGTTTGAGGCTTGCCGGGGCTACATAGTGAGCTCAGAGCCAGCCTGAACTACAAAGCGAGACCCTGTCTCAAAAAAAAAAAAGGTAATTTTATTATATATATATATATATATATATATATATATATATATATATAATTTATTTATTTATTTATTTTTTTGGTCACAGTGAAAAAAATCTGCATTTTTAAAATTTTAGTTTTGTTTTTTGTAGCACTGAGGTCAAACCCAGGATCTCACATGCTATGCAAGCACTCAGCCACTGAACCATAAAACCAGGCCCCAAATTTCTTTACAAAATACAAAAGTTCACGGCAAAGTACTTCAAAGAAACATTATTTGATTAGTTTCTAAATGTGACCTTTTATCACTTACAGCAAAGATTACATGAAAGAATCTTGAACTTTTGGATGACATTAGAATCTCCTTCAAGGGTAAAATGAACACCTAAGTACTCAACAGCAAAGACTACTACTATCTATAGCAAAAACCATTCTTCACCTTCCTCCTCTAATAGTTAAACAATAAATTCAGGGTGCCAAAGTACAAGCCCTACATGTTCACTCTTCTCTTAGGACTATGTGTGTCCCCAGATACAAGTGGGAGCACATTGTATGTTCCTTCTAGAAGCCCACTTTCTCTCAGAGGAGACACATTCCTCTGCTTCCTGCTCCTTCCTTAACAGTCACAATGGAGAAGCGAGACAAAAGGAATCTGGAGCCCTGACTACCCATGAAGTTTCCACAGAAGCAAATCCCTGACAGTCTTCTGAGTGCTTTAGATGAGAGAGAGAACTGCCTTCTTCTTAGTTTAAGTCAAACTAAATACAAATAGCCACTCTGGTTGTATGTTTGTCATGTGCTGCTAAACATAATTCTCCTCTGTATAAGTTCTTAAAATAGAAGCAGAAGGGGGCTGGAGATTTAGCTCAGTGGTTCCAGTG
>PVIC010042046.1:0-15954 GCA_004025085.1 Thryonomys swinderianus | reverse complement strand
GTGGAGTGAGGGGAGACGGGGGAGGGCGAGGGAGGGAGACGGGGGAGGGCGAGGGAGGGCTTGAAAGAACGAAGGTGCATCCTGTTGGGTGCCGACTCCCCTGCGTGCATGTGATCGTCACGTGCTGTGAAGATGTGCTAACGAGAAGAATTGCACTGAGAATTCCGTGGAAGGAAGAAAGGCTGGGCCTGTACAGCACCACCTGCCCGAACTGGGCTGGCAGTGTGTGTCCGCCTTCTGATCCGTCCCTTCCTCGGGTTAAGTAAAACAACTTGCTTCCAGGGACGAGTGGTGCGGGCGGATCTCTTTCAGGTCACCCAGGGTAGTGATGGGCACAGAGCTGGGGTGCAGAGAGGGCCTGGGACGGTCAGCGTCCATCCCCCGGGTCTGGCGGGAGAATGTGTCCCTGAGCGGTGACCCCTGCCTGCCGCCTGGCGCACAGAGGCCGCTGCACTGCCCGGGGCGCACAGGGGCAGGGAGCACCCCACGCCCAGCACCCCGTGAGTTCACAGCCAGCGCCCAGGGACAGGCTGCAGGCTGGCCTGGGACAGAAAGGGAGTCTTGCAGCTGGCTGGGCGTCCCCTGACCACGCTGGCTCCCTCCCTCCAGGTCCCCTCAGTGTCACCCCTGGGCCAGGGTTCTCGGTTCCCAGAGGTGGCCTGTCGGGTCCCTGTGGCCCCGAGAGCAAAGACAACCTTCTCATTTTCGAAGACAGCTAGAGACTCAGCGCCACATGCTCTGGTTCAAGCTGTTTGGTTCCAAAGCCGAGGGCCGTGCCATGCTGAAGTAACACGAGCAGATTTTGAAAGAAGAATGTGCATCTGATCAGAAAATTGTCTTGAATCTGGACGAGGGTATAAACATTCCTCTGATAAACAATTTAAAATAAAAGCTGAGCCAGGCATGGTGATGCATGCCTGTCATTTCAGCACTCTGGGAGGCTGAGGCAGGAGGATTACAAATTTGAGCTCAGCCTGGGCAACTTAGTGAAACCCTGCTTCAAAAAAGGACTGCAGCTGGGCGTGGTGGCTCAGGCCTGTCATCCCAGCACTCAGGAGGCAGAGGCAGGAGGATTGCTGAGTTCGAGGCTTGCCTGGGCTACAGAGTGAGCTCAGGGCCAGCCTGAACTACAAAGCAAGACCCTATCTAAAATAAATAAATAAATAAATAAAATTTAAAAAATTTAAAAAAAAGGACTGCAAAGGCAGTTAGATGTGAAGCCCTGGGTTCAATCCCCAGTACCATGTGCATATAAAATAAATATAAAACACATCAAATAAAGAATACATAAAAAATAAAGTATATACATCAGCGTGAAGGGGCAGGAGGAGCACCTTTGACATAAGTGAGGCTTCAAGTACTTGAAAACCGCCATGTGCTAGAATTGCCACTCCATAAGTTTTCCAAAGAAGCATCTCTGTAATTCAGCGGGCTTCCTGGCAAAGCACAACACTTCAATTACACTGAGAAACTACTGAGACTCTTTGGCCAACACATTTATAAATCCTTATAATGCAAGTGGCAGCTGAAGGGAGGATATTCTACATCACACGGATGCATAATTGGATTGGTTCAGTTACATTTCATTGATTTTTCTAGAGAACTCCGTGACATACTTCACAGTTTCCATTTGGCAAAACACAAGTGAATCAAAGCGCAAGGAGCAGAGGCCCCGTGTGACAGAAAGCCACCCACAAAGGACCACAGCAGACAGCGCAGCCGAGACCCCAGGGCCCGCACAGCGTGGACACGGAGGACACATGCGTGTTCCACAGGCAGACCTTTATCGGCCGGAGGCTTGCTTTCCGAGTCATTGCTTTTCCATGGGAAATGGCAGTGCCCGCGGGAACACGGCTCATGCATTCGCCCCCGCGGAGCGGCAAACATGCCTTCGTATTCTCTTAGGGCGCATGCATTCGTCGCTGTCCTGTGGAGGATGACGTTTGCAGGACAGTTTTGGGGGAGGACACACCAGCCCCACAGTGCGAACTCGGGGCACTGGGCTTCACAGGAGCTCACCGTCGTCCTGCCACAGCGCTACAGCCACGGCGACTGTGGAACGACATCACATCAGCGGGGAGGCGGCCGGGAGCACAGTCAAGCGTGCGGGCTGCAGCAGTTTCTATTTTGGTCCGACCCACGTCATGACCAGTGGCTGCCCAGACCCAGAGACGGCCGTGACTGCGGCCACACGCGGGACAGTGCCGCTCCGCCGGGGGCCAGCGCGGTGGCTGAGGGAGAGGCGCGGCTCCGTGCTCAGCATGTGGCGTCTCTGACCCTTCCGTCTGCTCTGCTCTTCTCCTGGCCCTGCTCCGACCTCAAAATAAACAACTTCTCCTTGATCTGCTCGCTCTTAAAATACTCCGCTTGGAGCGTCTGTTTGGCTGGCACTCTGGGTTCCCGGGTCTCTTCCGGCTGTAGGTGAACACTGCTTATTGTTTACGGCCTTCCTGAAGGTTGGCACCGACTGCCTGGCCCTCCCAGCTCACTAGCTGTGTCCTCTGGGTCAGGTGCCCAGCAGCTGAATGACACCCAGCACGATGTGAGCTGAAGGCCGACAGATTCGACCAGCGAGGCACAACATAAGGCGCTAAGGAGCAGAGCTGTGAGTTGTTTTAATATTTTTGGAGACAAAATTAAAAAGCAGCGGCTATGGTCACAGGGGCTGAGCTCCACGCTGTCACTAGCGCTCCTGAAGCCGCTGCTGTGCGGTCCCGCCTTCGCTCGGCTTGCTTAGCCTGGACTGCGTCAGCTGCGGAGTCAGATGCTGTGGGCCCCTGGGGGCCACGCTCACTCCCCGAGCCGAGGGAGGCGTGGGCTCGGGTGTGGTAGGTGACCTGCCTAACGGTCTCCCGAGCAGCATCATGAAGATACAAAGACAGCGAGACGGGCTACTCGGCCTCTCCGGGAGAGGTCCCTTCGCTGTTGAGTGGTCACAGTTCAGCCACAAGGCCTCCTCCAATGGCTGCCCCTCCTGACGGCGAGGGTGGAAGGTCTGGTTCCACTCTATTACAGTTCTGTACAGTCCATTTCACTTCCGTTGTTAGGGGAAGGTAGCACACATGTCTACACAGCAGCAGCAACTAGGCCAGGCAAGGGGCTCAGCTCGGCTGGACCCTGTACACGGAGTCCTGTGGTGGGGTGTGGCTGAGCCGACAGCGCCCCCTCCTGGTGAGGATGCAGACCGTGCACTCCTGGGGCCCCCTGCCTTTCCCATTCCTCCAGGGCCTGGCCCACCCCAGCTTCCTCCTGGCCTTCTTCCTGCTCAGGAAGCAAGGCTTGGACCTCTGTGGACTGTCCTTTGGAAGGTCACCGGGCCCCACTCTGCCTGTGTCTCTCTTGTCTCAGAAGTTCCTACCCAGGGCTGAGATGCCTCCTGCCCGCTCTCCGTGTGTCTATGAGGGGAAGGCCAGCTGACAGCCTAGAGGACGGGGGCTGGAAAGAAGGATGTAATCGCGACATAGCTGCATTGTTACTGCCCAGAGTGCTCCTCCCGGGCAGATATTCTAGCGTGTTCTAAGTAATGGCCGTTATCAGACACCGTGAAAATAACACCTCGCGTTCTGGCAGCCACCTTTCCCTGCTCTCTGGTTGATCTCACGTCAATCTGGTTACAAGTCTGCAAGCTGAGGGACGGAGGCTGAAGCAGCCAAGTCACCCACCAGCATCAAGCAGACATGTTCGGGTTTTGCATTTCCGTCGTGGGCCTATTTCACTGGTTCGAATTTTTTCTCTCAAAAATAGGATTCCATTTTCATGGGATGAACATGAGGACTGGAAAACTGAGGCCCACACGCTGGCTTCTCTGTGAGTGAGTCTTAGGGACCGTGGTGTCCACGTGCATGGTTCGGCTCTGCCCTGGGTTTGACCCGAGTCCCAGGGGGTGGGGGGGTGTCTGCACTGCCATTGGGCCCCTCGCTGCCTCCTGAGGAAGGGAGACTCCAGTCGGTGGGTGGGCCCCAGGCACAGCTGGTGCCACCAGTAGGTATCGTCCTCCACGGGGGGCTGAGGCTTGGGCCAGGCGTGGACGCCTGGACCCGCCCCTGACACAGTCTCTGAAATTGTTTCCCACCCCATTGTTTGAAAATGTGAAATTCTTACCAGTTTCAATGGCATTCTGTATACTACAGAATTTATATCTTCTGTGAGTTTCTAACAGTCCCAGTGCGAAAGGCCACACTAAATCCGTCTAATGCCAGGTGCACTAAGAAACACTGATGGCACCGAGTCGCCTGGCATGGAGATGGCAGAGACCCAGCCCCTCAGGTGCAGACACACCTGTCTGGCAGCACCTCCCACGAAGCCTGCTACCGTGGCATTTCCTGGGCAGCTGCTAACTGAAACAAAGGGACCCCGCTGTGCATGTAGGCTTTTCTCCTATTAAAAAGTGACTTTGGACTGTGTACTAGAAGTGGGGGCTCCCTGAGCCCACTCAGAATGTACCCAGGGAGTGGCCGGAGCCATCACGGCCCGGCGCCCCAGGGCCAGATGTGCTGAGCCCCGGCCCCCAGGACTCGGGGGTTGGGCGGAGATGCTTCTGTTCACTGGCACTGGGTTTCAGACCGGGCGGACCGCAGGGAGCCGGAGCCAGAGGTCCAGCGAATCCTCTTGCACAATCACTGAGGCGCAGTCCTGTAGCACTGGCCTACCCGGGGCAAATGAGAGAGTGGAAAGAAAGAAAAGCAACAGGAAGGGGAGATCAGGTCGGTTCCCAGGCATGCCGGGCGGGCCGAGCCATCCTTAGGGCAAGGCCTGTCGGCGCCCTGAGTCCCTCGGACGAGCGACAGCTGCAGAGGCGACGCAGTGGGTAGCGTCTGCGTGGGGCCCAGGCCTCTCCGAAAGCTCTGTCAGATCCTACTCGTCTTCCCAGCTGCTGTCCAGGAGATTTTAATCTATGAGGTTTTTGCAAAGCCTGCGGGTTCCTAGGAGTCACTTCCTGGCTACGGAATGATATTCTCAGAGCCTGTGTTTTGGTGTTTCTGCAGTACTCGGACCGCCCCAGCGTTAGGAGGCTGGACAAGCATTTTAAATGGAAGGAGAGCCCACAAAGATCGGATCCCGAGGCGGGGTGTCAGGTATGCATGATTTTATTTAAAATGCGTCCAAGAAGATTTTCCGCTTGGAATGAACATTTTACCTCTTTCCGTATGTTATTATAAACAGTACTTCTCATTTCGTGGAGTTTCTTAGAAAGTTCTAAGTAACCTGACAGAAGAGGAGAAATGACACCTTGGGGAGGTTAAATAACAGGAAGTTTACACCACAGCCCGGCGGTCACATCGCGGCCCCGGGCACACACATGACGACGGGGTGGAGAGACGGCCGGTCATGCAGATCACCGTGCGATCCTTCCGTGTCCCGGTGTCCCGGCAGCTCTGGGTCCCTGTCGCGCGTACAGAGTGTAGAGCGAGTCCGGTGAAGGAAGCGGACTGGAAACTGTCTTTTGCTTTTGGGGGCTGAGAGAAGACAGGAAGACAAATGCACTGTGGGAGGAGCGCTTCTTTCTGTCCGAAAAGGCTGCCTGGAGCTGCGCCCCGGAGCCCCGCCCCCGCGGCTGGCACCGGTTACCGCGGACAGCAGCACGGAGCCCGCGGAGAGGCGCTGGGCTCCCATCGCTAGAACCTGCCCAGGTGAGGTTGTTTTCAGGAGCGGAAGTTCACAGCACGGATAAGGTCTAAGTGTCATCACAGCAGACCACGGGCCACGGAAAGAAGGACACGTGTTCGAGTCACGCCAACCTGCCGGGGAGAAGAACGGACAGGGGGCTCGGGAACCGGGGGCTGGCGCTGCTCGGTGCTCCTGGGGAGGATGGACACGCCATTTACACGGAAGCAGGGCGGGGAGGGCGCCAGGCCTCCTGCTGGCCGCTCGGAGCCGCTGGCATGGAGAGAAGCTAAGGGCAAAGTGGCAGGCGGGTGGAAGGGCAGGTGGGCTGGACACGTCACCATCTCCACGGCTGCTCTGAGCGACGCAGAGATGTGGTCATCCGCTGGCCGTGGAAACAGGGTCCCTCCCGGGCAGCGGCAGCTCCCTCTTTCTCTCTGTAAACATATCTGTTCATAAATAACTTAAATGTCTCCCTTGCGTTCACGATGCAGTTCCGGCTGGAGTAGAAAAGGGTAGAGGATGTGCGTGGGGCGATGTCGGGGTGAGGCGTGAGGACGGGCGGCTGGAGGCGGAGGCCGCGGACGTCAGCCGTCGGAGACGGGCGGGGTGACCCAGCCGTACTTTTCGTGAGTCTTCACCAAACTCTTAAAGGTAGCTTCCGCTTCCTTGCGACTGAAGGACTTTTTTGATTTGCCAGCTTTCCTGCAGATCCGCCCCTGCGGGAGAGGAGAGAGAGACCGGGTCAGCGGCCGCTACTTCTCAGCGCCCCGCTCGGCAAGCGCGAGGCTGACCCAGCGGCGGACACGGGGTTTAACATGGAAAGAGCTGTTACAGTGGAAGACACACTGGCAGTTTGCCCTCGCAGTCCTCCCCACGTGGCGTACGGGCACCACGCTCTTGCCCCGCTCGGAGCAGCCCTGGGGTCCTGCACAGTCCTCACAGGTGGGGCCAGACGCCCGGCGCCACCCGGTGGAAAGGCAGCTCGGAAGACGGTGGAGGCTTCCTGTCCTGCGTTCACTGGCCCTGGCCGGGGAGGCTTCTGCCTCAGCCCCGGAGACAAAATCATCACAAAAGGTGAAAGTTTGGAATCAGTTTAGGACTCTAGGCAGCCAGGACAGTGCGGCAGGGACACCCGGGAGAGGCCTCCGGAGCTGCTGCAGGAAGAAGCGGGGACGGTGCGGTGAGTGTGTTCAAAGCGAGGGGACGGTTCCAAGAGGGGTCAATGGCGACATGTCTTTTACTCTAATAATTATTTCTTAAAATTTAATGCACTGTACTTTCCACCCACACCCACCCACAGCTGCAGGAGGTCCTGCCCGGCCGGCAGCGCAGGTGGGCGGCGGGACACCCTCTGGGAGGGTGGAGGACGTGACGGCCATGGGACCACAGAGCTGCAGGGCGCGGTGCCCCCTTCCGAGCCCTGGCTGGGCTCCGTGTGCTGTGTCCCTGCCGTGGTGCCGCGCTCGGGGCGGGGCTGAAGGACCAGCTCTGTCAGCAGCGCAGCGCCCAAGCCCTGTGTGCTTTCCCTTGGGCAAAACAGGCCCCACTTCCTCCCCTTCCCCCGGCAGTCCTTCCTGGGGTGTGCATGTATGCGTGTGTGTGTGTGTGTGCGCGTGTGTGTGTGTGTGTGTGTGTGTATGTGTCTTTAGTTTTTCTTTACTGAGGGTGAGATGCTTGAATTCACATTACTGCACTCGGGCAGTTACACAACAAAGAAACTGAGGGCAGGAGGCGGGCACCTTCCACTCCAATTCCGAGAAACAGGCTCCTGTATTTAAGGACAGAAACTGACCACGAGCCATTAACAGCTATGGCCAGCTCCTGTCCAGGCCCCGCACTCTCGGGGATGGGCCTTGGCGACGCCGCTAAAGTGGGTGCCGAGGGGCTTGGTGACACCTGGCTGCCTGGCAGGATCGGGGCGGGGCGGGGGCGGAGCCAGGCTGCCGGCTTCGGCTGGACAGGCTTGCTCAGACAATCCCCCCAGCCTTGACTGCTCCCGGGGCCTGCGGCCCGTGCCCCTCCCTCAGCCTGCACTTGCTTTCCTAGGGGCCCTGTGTGGGGGGCACAGGCACCCAGCAGGCACCTGCACGCTCTCACCTGCTCCCGCCCTCACCCCAGCGGGCTCCCCACACTGTGCGCCTGGGCTGGGGGCCTTCCCGCGGGACCTCCGGTGCAGCTGTGGGTCTGTCTGTCCACCCAGGGCAGGGGCGGCCCATCTGCAAGGCAGCGCCAAGGGGTGGAAGACAGGAGACAAGACGCGACCACTTGCTGACTGCCGGACACCCCCGCGCGGCCCCAGGGCTGGACTCTGACTCTCAGCTCGGCTCCTGAGGATGCAGAGCACCCCCGCTGCTGACACGTCACACAGGCGGCAGCCCTGACTGGTGTCACGGGGCGCACGCAGCCCCAGCAAGAGCAGGTGCCAAGGCCGCCCGTGTGTGGGCCAAGCAGACACCCCGGCCAGCTCCGCGGCCTCTCGGTAACACGGAGCTTTCCGGCTGACTTGGCGGTTCTGGGCTGACAGTGCTCAGACCCACGCAGGCTCACATGACCCTGGAGGAGTCGGACACGCGTGACATGGGTATGCACTCTGCCTGCTCTTCGGGAAAGGCACTGCTGCCACAGCACACACACACAGAACCACACAGCAACAGGCCTCTTCATCTGGCTTCTTCCAGGAGGACACACAGCCGTGGCTGAGCTGTCCTTGTGGAGGTTCTTGCAGTGCCCGACACAGCAAGGGGCGAGGGGACAGTCCTTCCCCGTCCCACGGTGGCGTCTGATGTCTGGGACCCCATTCTTCCTTCCAGATACAGCTCGTGCAGTGTGGATTTTGGAGCCCGAAGTCAGGCAAGACTCAGGTTCTGGCATCACCGGGAATCCCAGTAAGAAACAAACGGGAGCTGGGCACAGTGGTGCCCACCGCCAATCCCCGCTGCTCCGAAGCCTGAGGCAGGAGGACTGCAAGTTTGAGACCAGCCTGTGCAGTGCCGTGAGACTGTCTCAAAATGAAACGGAAAGGGGTGAACGAAGCCGGGAGGCAGAGTGCTTGCGGGCGTCTCGGAGCTGCAGGACTGTGGGGAAAGCTGAGCACACGGAGAATCTCGGACTGCGTGTAACTGGGCGACTCCCCTCTTCTGATTCTCAGTGTCTCTCCCTTGTCGTTTCCATCTCGCCAGTCATCAAAGTCTACTCTGAGACACCGCTTCTGAGTGGCTCTCGTCTCTGCTCAGCCACCTGCAAAGCGCACAGCCCTCAAGGCCCGCTGTGCCAATCCGCTGTCCACTCGGGCCCACGCGGCACGCCGGGCGCACACCCTCCAGGCAGTCGTGGTGGCCCCATGGCCGCCGCGGTGGCTCTGGCCACGCCCCTGCCCCCCCACGTCGCGCGCGCCAGGCCGTGATCCTGTCCGTGTGCCCCCTGACGGTCAGTCCACGGTTCTCCCGACGCAGGTGTCGGTGCAACCCTGGCCTCCAGTAGCTTCCAGGACCGCAGCACATCGGGGTTTCCTGCCCGAGCCCCACCTCCCGGCCCAAGCTCCTCGCTCGCGCCACACTCCGGGCCCTGGGTTTGAAAAGACAACGCGGCTCCACCCCTGGGAGATGACTGGGTGCCACAGCTACAGCGCCGCTCTGGTCTCAGTGCTGCTGGCAGGGCACCCTTGGTAGCACAGACCAGTAATCCCAGCACTCCGGGAGGCTGAGGCAGGGGGATCTCAAGTTAGGGCCCAGCCTGGGTTGCTTCGCAAGACTGTTTCCAAAAAAGAGGAAAGTGCCGGGGCTGCAGCTCCATGGGAAGGGCCCCGGTCCAGTGGCCGGCACCTGGAGGGACGAGGGGTGGGTCCCTGGGGCGGGCCCGGAGCCCGCAAGGTCAGGGGGCTCCTGGGGGCATGAGGCAGAGACAGGAAGGCGGAGGGGAGGGCACTGGCAGCGACGGCCAGGTGGCGGCCCTTGAGCTGAATCTTGAAGCACAGACCTCCGTGAAGGCGTGCAGGGCCTGCCTGTGCTCTGAGAACCAGAGCAGGTGCTCCGGGGGCTGGAGAGGGGCCTGCGGGAGGCGCTCTGCTCGCCCGCTCGTCTGTCCCCGCGCCAGGCCGGCCAGCCACAGCCTGTGCGTCGGCTCTCTTGGGAGCTCAGCCGGCTGCCTGCCTGGCGTTGGGCCCTGCTCTGGCTCTCGGCTTCTCGGGGTCTGCACGCAGCACTCTGCCCAGCCCGGGACCCCAGAGCGCAGATGCTGCCCGCTTCGGGGCTGTGTGTGTGCTCCGTGCGTGGGCGCCTTGCCAAGATGTGCCTGATGGTGGACACAAGCAGATAGCACATTGCATGCGAGCGTGTGGTGTGCACGCACATGTGTGTAGCCTTGGGGTGGCCCTGGAACTGTGAGCCCAACAGTGATGTTGAGCGTGGGAAGTCACTGGCCGAGAAGAGGGAGCCCAGGCTCCCAGCCAGTCTGGGGGCCACTGTGGTCTCCAGCGTAGGGTCCTGGGCTCCACCCAGCAGCAGCTGCGGGGGTGGGGGTGGGGGGCGCAGCACGGGGTACACCCTGGGGCCCAATGCACGCCCTGGTCGGGCCAGAGCAAACGCAGCCCTGTTGTGGGGCTTGCTGTCCGCCGGTACCTCTAGTGCATGGCTACGCCTGGTCCTTCTTACACCCACGACCCAGCATCTCCCCATCTGCAGGGCATCTTGAGAACGTGAACTTCACTGAGTGGCTGTCAGTATCCATGCAAGAGCTGGCTCTTTCTTGGGGTTCGGGGTCGGAGGACAGGGAGCCCACAGATGCCAGCGGGGCCCACGGAGGTGGCTGGTGCCCACGGTGGCCCTCCTTGGAAGGGTCGGAGGGTGCTGTGTAGGGCTTGGGGCATCTACCCCGGGCCAGGGGACGTGTGGATCCCCGGGGACCCGCACAGCAGCCCGTGGGAGAGCAGTGACCTTGAAAAGGATGTTCCCAGCACTTACGATGACATCACTACTCTAAAACTCTTCCTGCCATTCTGTTTTAGGAATCTTTGCATATTGAAAAAAAATTTTATATATATAACAAAGCTGAGTAGGTAGCTGGCACTGGAGGGTCCTGGGCTGAGCTCCTGCAGGGACCTGAGAGCCCAGGCGCAGGGCGGGGCCAGGCCAGCCTGGGCGCAGGACAGACGAGTGAGTGGGCAAAACGGCGAACAAGTGCCCTGTGGGGTCCACGTCCCTCTGGGGCCGCAGGACTCGCAGGACTCACTGTCCTCGGGGTGGAGGGCGGGAGCAGTGTCCAGGATGCAGAGCCGACTCCTTCGCGGGACTCCCTCGCCCTTCCCCGGAGAAACCCCGCGCAGTCAGACTCCCTGAACGCGCCCCTCGTTATCAGGTGTCGCACACGTCCGGACAGCGTGTCTTAGACCCGCGAAGCCTCGCAGGAGGACGAAGCCAGCAGCGGCTCTGGCCACGCACTGCTTGTGGGAAAGAGACACACTGATGCGTCGTGCTGCGGGGTCCTCCGGCCACCGGCCCCGGCGCCTGCCACAAACGCACCTCCCCCGCCACGCTTGCAGCCGCGCTGAGTCTGCTTCGGGACAGATGGCATCTCTTGGAGGAGGCAAACACTGAGAAAGGAGCTTTGCACTAAAAATGTAACTGGCACCAGATGATCATTTCAGAAGTGGTACTTGGAGTTCCCGCCGCTGCACTCCTGCTCAGGTGCCAAGACACGGGGGTTCGGGGTTCGTCAGTGTGATCTCACGGTGGCGGTGGTGCTGTTGCAGCACGGAAAGGCAGACGTGGCGTCCACGCAGCAGGCACGGTTCTCAGCAAGGCTGGACCTTCTGCTACAGTCAGCCCACGGCACTCAGCAGTGGCAGAGACCCAGGGTTCCCGGGCAGGAATCTTGGCTCTGGAGCCATACGCAAACGGCCGGGCAGGCTGGCTCTCAGATGGCTTGCCCTCTTCTCGCCTGGCACTCCCAGCCTGTGCCCGTCCCTTTATCACTATCTGCAGAAACCTGGACGTCGCCTGGGCACAGAGTCCCTGAACCCCACTGTGCCCCCCTGTGCCCCTCTCGGGGCCCTCACCTCACCCAAGACCACGGCAGTCTGCTTTCACTTCTTTCAGCACATAAGGCAAAAGGAAGCAGCTTTTCATGGGCCACGCCAAGGATGCCGTGTTCCATTTTCAAGGCTAAAGCGCGTATTTTGTACGAAACTTCGATTCCTCGTGTTCTGTCCTCCAAGGGTGACTCTGGACGTGCCTCGCAGGCGGGTGGATGAGCCGGGCCCTCGGCCTCTGCCTGGAGAAGCGCACTCCTGGGCCTCAGCAAGCCGATCCCGAGCAGCCACCGTGTGAGGACGGCCCTGACGCTTCCCGCACGGGGAGGTTACGGGGAACAGTGAGGCCAGGAGCCTCTCCCCACCGAGGGACCCTGGCTGCTCTTTCTCTGGGGGGCTTCCTTAGGAGACCATGTTTTTTCTCTTTCTGAAAACACCTCTCTCAAAGGCTGAGAATCGAGCTTGCTCTCCGCGGTGGCCCACCCACCCTCCGTGGGTGCCCTCCAGTTCCAGGGACTTCCGCTCACCGGCTCATGGCCATGGCCCGGCGGCAAGCCCACAATGCCAACCTGTGCCCGTCTGCTCAGCAGCCTCGGCTCAGGGCGGCAGGTTCCCGGGCTTCTCCGATGCTGCAGTCAGGCCGGCTGGGGCACCTGGGAGTGCCAGGCCTCCGGGGCTGGGAGAGGCTCTGGCAGCGGGAAGCCAGCCCAGCAGGCGCGCTCCCCAGACAGCACCCGCAGCTCCGGCCTTCGGGTCTCCCAGTCAGACAGTCGTTACAACCACATCTCCGGAGGGAAAGAAATCCCAAAGAAGTGAAGGAGACCGAGCGAGTCGCCAGACCAGGGGAGAAGAACGCGCTTGGAGAAGGGCGAGGAGGAGAGAGGCAGCCATACTGGGCTGGCGGCGGTTTGCGAGCCCGGTCTGCGGGGATGCGCGGCTCCCCGGGCTGCCCTCTCGCCCTGCTGCCAGGTTTGGCCTCTGGGACGATGGCTGCCTTGAGGACCACGGCTGCCTTGCGCTCCGGCGGCCACGCACAGCTCGCTGTCCTGCTGGGTCTGTAAGGACCCGGCCCTCTGTCCGCCTCACCGCGGCTCGGGGCCGTCCAGGCGGAGCGGACCCCTGCGCCACTCACGAAGCAGCCGCGGAGTCTGCAGTTCAGGAAGACTTAGGACATGTTTTCTGGAGAGCGCAAGCGTGGGACAGTGATGTTTGGGGCACAAGTTTATATAAATTTTTAGAACCGGCTGTTTGTGCTGAGAAAACACAGCAGTGAAAAGATTGCTGGGTTAGTGACTTCATCTCTTCTCTGCTCTGTCAGTTTTACAGAAGCTTCTGGTGCCTTGGGCGATGTGGGTTCAACTCCTGCCTGGCAGTGAGGCCACGGTGCTGGCCAGGGAGCCACTCACCAGGCTCTGCGAGTTTCTTGGGACAAGGTGGGCGTGGTGGCTCATGCCTGTCATCCCAGCACTCGGGAGGCAGAGGCAGGAGGGTTGCTGAGTTCGAGGCTTGCCTGGGCTACATAGTGAGCTCAGGGCCAGCCTGAACTGCAAAGCGAGACCCTGTCTCAAAAAAAAAAAAAAAGGCAGTATTTCTGGAAGCCCAGTGTGTCCCTGCAGAGCGATGGTGTGCACACCACGTAGCGTGGTGACACGCACACTGCAGTCCACATGCCCATGACAGTTTGCTCACCCACCTCCTGTCAGACTCCAGCACCACTGTGGAGGCCGCTCCTGCCCCTCCCCCGCTTTCTTCCCAAGGCTTCTACGAAAGCCCCGAATGGTGAATGAAGCCAGACCAACTTGCAGCCGTTTCTCCCAGGTTCGTAATGTCACCCAGGCCCCTGCTGGAAGGCTCGATCCCGGGTCGGGGCTGGCAGTGTGGCCTGCAGGGCCTCAGCCGCAGCTGTACTGATGGGGGGACCCCGGGTGGCTCCAGACTCGCACTGTGCCCATCGGACAGCAGCAGATCTCCGCAGCTGAGTCCACATTTGCTGAGGGTCCAGAGGTGCAGGAAACCACGGAGGGGCCAGGGTGGTCACAGAGAGGTCACGTCCGGGCAGCTCTTGCTGTGTGAAGCCGGGAGGTGCCAGACACGCGAAGGTAGGCAGGTTCCAGGTCAGCTGAGGCCGTGCCCTGGTCACCTCTGCCCCCAGAGGGCTGTAGGCAGCCGTGGGCACCCTTGTGTGACCATTGGCCCTTGGCATGGACTTCAGGGCCCAGGGAGGCCGCCCTGGGGAGGTGGCAGGGGCTGGTACTGAGTCTCCAGCTGCTGTTAGCTCAGAGCTCACGCTAAGACGAGTCCACACTGCAGTCAGCGCGCTCTGAGCAGCCAGGGCGGGGACGGGATCCGAGCCCTGCTGTGCTGGTGGGCACTTCCGGGGCAGAAAGCCAGCGCTTTTCCATGTTTGCAGGGAAATGCCGGGCAGAGCAGGCCTCACACAGCTCAGTCAGTGTGGCCCAAGCAACACGGGGCTGGTGTGCAAAATGACCCCAGGAGTTTGGGGGTCGCAGTTACACCTGGAAGCTGAGTCTGAATTCCAATCTCAGCCTCTAAATGACAAGCTTGGAAAGCCAAGGGACTGATTTTGTTTGACCTAATAAAAGTAGAAAGAGGTTTTTCTAAAGGCAACTGGGATGGCTATTATTACTTTTAGGTCATTACTTTGGGAGATGCTCTGGTTTTAATTCTTTAATTTTTAGACAGTGCCACAGCATATCCTTTGCTTTCTGGGTAAGAATCATACTAAGCAGAGAAAGTAATTCAACCAGCAATTTTTTATGAACATTGCTGGAAATCTTTAAGCAATACACACTTTATAATGCGGTCCAGGAGAGCTGGTGTCAGACCTCTCGAGGGTTCCCTAACCTCACAAGGGAAAGATTTCTAGAGCCTCTCCTCACAGTGGGAAACTGAGGCACAAGGCCACATCATGGCCTGACCTTCTCCTCATGTGTCCCCATGAGACGTAAAGACGACAGCATGCTGTCTCATAACCGGGGGTCTCAGGGCTTCACTGTAAACATCGCCAGATGACATGTCCACGGCCCACTGGGCGCCCAGGGTGTTCCCTGAGCAGGGAAGGCTGCACCTCTGTGCTGAATGTCCCGGGAGACTTAGCGCAGCCGGGATTCCTGGGAAAGGAAGGCACACAGGTCCTACGTGGCATTCGCAGGTTGTCTGGTCTGACCTTTGCCCAAAACACAGCTGCGCTCGCAGTTCAGTGATCAAGAAGCCGGAGTGAAACCGGCAGCACCACTGGGCTCCGCAGCACAGGCCGGTGTCGCTCAGCGCCCAGGCTCCGCCTCCCTCCGTGCCCAGCGCGGTCAGACCACAGCTCGCCAGGGAGCGTCTTTCCTACAGCAGACGTTTTCAGAAACCTGGAGTTGCAAAGTGAAGTCTTTCTGTTGCACGGAGGGCACTTCTGCCGCACGTGCCGTTTGCAGGAGCAGCTCTGTGGGGGGCTCTAGAGCAGCTGTGTGGGAGTCACAGGAAAGTCCTCGACGCTGACCTTTCCCCGGAAAGGCTTTCACATCAGCACGAGAAATTAACTTTCCCGGCTTGTTACTGCATTATTTACCCTGTCCCGTGTTAGGGTTCAAAGATAACGACAATCACATTTCTTTAATCTACACATTTGAAAAGCCAGGCGACCTGCCCGGCTTTGTTCTCCTGCCTGCAGAGTGACTGGAGGTTTCTCAGCCTGTGAGACACACCATCGTGTTAACTTCGCTCCTCGTAGATGGCAGAACAGCCCACACCGAAATGTGTAAAAGCCCTGCTCTCTTCGGGAGTAGCAGCACTCACAGGTAGCGAGTCTTGCACTCTGTCCTCCTCCAGCCTCTCCGGCCACGCGGCCCGCTCTGGACAGCGCATGCTCTGCACGGGGCCAGCGGCACAGCTTCCCTGTGTATCAGCGATGGGGGGATGGGCCGAGGGAGCAGGCCGTGCAGGCCGCTGGCGAGTGTCCCGCAGCCCCTTCAGGCCCTGGGGTTCCGTCTGCTCTCCCACGGCGGGCAGGACCCATGACTGGCTTCTGGGGACCAGAGATGGCAGGAGACGGGGATATCCTATTGTCCCGCTGCCCCGTCCTCTGGGGAAGGCCAGCTCCCCAGTGGGGTGGCTGCCGGAGAGGCACATGCCAGGCACAAGGGGTCCAGGTGACACCCACCAGGCTGGGGCGCCTGCCTCTTGGGTCTGCATCCTAGAAGTCTAATGGCGACGCACTCAAGCCTTCAGGTGGGGGAGCAGAGCTCGGGCCAAGGGGTCCAGCCCTGTGTGGCAGAAACTGACATAGTAGCTGTGATTTATCCTCCCTCCCTCCC
>PVIC010042045.1:0-15964 GCA_004025085.1 Thryonomys swinderianus | reverse complement strand
TTTTTTGTGTTTTTGAGACAGTGTCTCGTTTTTGTAGTTCAGGCTGGCTCTGAGCTCACTATGTAGTCCAGGCAAGCCTCAAACTCAGCAATCCTCCTGTCTCTGCCTCCCGAGTGCTGGGATGACAGACGTGAGCCACCACGCCCGGCAGGAAACATCTAGTTTTAAACAAAATTCTCATGTGTCTCTCAGAACAATAGACATAACTATCATAGGAAATCTCCAATCATTCACTTTACAACTAAGTGGCAGAAAAGTTGGAAGTCGAAAGCATATAAAAATGAGAATGGAAAGGGAGTCCTGATGCCCAGCGAAACTACCATGCAATAAAGAAGTGTACTTCCTTTCAGTGGGAGACACCATCTCGCGATACTTAGATGGAGGACAAGAGAAAGTGGTACGTTCAGTGGGATCATCTTTTCTCCTAATTTTATACCTATGAAAATATTTAAATTTAGAAAAGTTTCAAAACCTATGTTGGGCTAATTGTCTGTGATCTTTGAGTAAAAATTTTAACTTGTTGGACTACTTTCCCACCTACTATTGTTGATACATTTGTAATGGTGGTATATAGCTCAGTGGTAGTGTTCAACTAGCATGTACCTCTCTAAGTAATTTAACACATCTGCTGTAAATAAATATGTTACATCAAAAGGCCATACTAAAAAAAAAAACCTAACCTATTCATGTCCTATAATTTAGCCCACGTTCAAAATTTTCTGATTGGCCTAAAAATTTTTTCATAGCTGTTTTGATCAAACCAAGATGGAATTCATGTTCAAGGATGTAATTCGTCACTGTATTCTGCAGAAATCCACACCAACAAGCACAAAGAGCTCTCGTGTAAGACCATTAGCTTTTTGAAGGTTGCAGCCCACTAGTTTTCTAATTGTTCGTAATGTCATTTATGTTCTTTTATCACCTGTACCGCTTGAACTAGACTTGAATCACCGCTTCTCCTGACCTTTGCAAAAAGATGACAGCGACTACCAACCGTGATCTGACAGTTTCAATGGACTACAGACATCTTAGCAGATGTGTAAAGCACAGACCCAGATCTGGATCTCTGTTAGTGACTGACATGTCAGTTGGCAGACTGAGGCGGAACCCCCACGTTTCCAGCCTGCATAGGAACTACAGGAAAAGATACTGTCAGCTCCAGTCTTCACCATTGTTCTGGAAACAGTTCTGGAGTCTCCATTACAATGCACTGCACATTGGCCACAGTGACTCTACCGTTTGCTTCTGGCTTTGCACTGTGGACTGGGGCTGCCTCTGTGGTCCCTCTTGTTCTACGGCTTCCATCTTCTTGGGTACAGAAGCTCTGAATCCTCTGACACTGCAGCATGCAGGTGACCCGTATGGATTCTCATGCCTCTGCTCTCAATCCTACTTGATGAATCTCCTCGCATAATTATCCATACAGTTCTACTGATTGCCTTAGGAAATCCTAATTAATACAGCAACCACCTACTCCCCCAGGAGTCCTCACATGCTAGTAGTCTCAGGGAAT
The DNA here is from genome assembly GCA_004025085.1 of Thryonomys swinderianus. Classification (NCBI taxonomy): domain Eukaryota; kingdom Metazoa; phylum Chordata; class Mammalia; order Rodentia; family Thryonomyidae; genus Thryonomys; species Thryonomys swinderianus. Next base: position 14,451 of record PVIC010042045.1, on the reverse strand, counting down.
CACCTGATACTTCAGTTCCCACTGCACTGACCATCTATTCCATCATGCAAGGATAAGAAGGAAAATGTATGACTTCCACGACTGTGGTTTGGAGACTAGAGTTATGCTGCTTATGCATAAATCTCCAGGTGTCTTCAGAATTCTCTCCACTTTCATCCTTTGCACCAGACCCAGTTTCTGGAATTAGGCAGGAAAATATATGACACTTCCCTGAGTCTTTTTATTTCTTATCCCTCTTGTGGGCACTCCCAGCACACAGAATTTCTGCTTCTAGATCATCACACTACTGGCATGTCCACCATGTCACTAGACTCTTAATCAACTTCAGTACATTATCCTGTTTAGAGTCAGGTAGATCTGGGTACAAATTCAAGTTAAGCCACTATGGTCTTAAGGAAGTTCCTTGCCTTGAAAAGCAGGAATACTATTAACCTATGCCACAAGATTTTTGTGAAGTTAACAGAGATGCTGGTGTATAAATCACTTAGCTCACTGCCAGGCACATGAAGTGTCCCAGGACATACGACTGATCATTTACCATTGCATATATCCTTAGGTACAATATTCTGAGGTTTTTTTCATATTGATAATACATAGTGTCTAATTCTGAGCAAATTAAACTCTAGCTAGAACTGAAAGCAATGTTCCATTTCTTAAAAGCTAATCACTCAGTGGTGTGTTATTTCCAGCCCCATTTAGGAAGAAAGACTTAAGCAATTGCACATAATATTATAGATATACTTTTGTGGCTTCCAGCAAGGTCTCAGAGTTGTCAATCATGTTCTAGTACATCAGCAAGATGGTCCTCCAGAGACATTACACAAGGCAAACCTTTTAATATTTTATCAGCTACTATTGATAGGAGGCACTTGAGCTTAGTGAGTCTTTTTATTGCTTCCTTTCATTTATTCCTGAGAAGCTTTTATCTCTGTTTATTGATTGCTACCTTTTAAATTTTTACTTAACATCAGTAAACAGAGAGATATGATTAAAAATGTTGATTAAAGTTTTCAGCAGAAAATTAAACTCGCTTCCACAAATTTAAGGCAGTGATCCTGGGACAGTTATTTTTTGTAAACATTTGTACAGACTTCTTTGTTACACTAGCTCTCTGAAGGCTAATTCTCACGTGAGGAAGAAACTGGCATTGCAACAAAAGAAAAGCTGTGAATAACTTTGGAAAGTTCTTTTTAAGGCATTTTTCTTCAGAGTGATACACAAGGGACCACATGCCAAGGATCAATCATGAACCTCAAAGGAAGAGTTACAAATACATACATACATACATACATACATATTCACACATACAGAGACTATTTATACTCGAAACGACTGAGCTTTGCTGTGCCTCTTCCTCTTGGTATGATACCTCAAATAGCATCCAATTGTCACCAGGGAAATTGCTAAGTAGGCCGAAAGATTATTCAGAAGCCACTTTTAGCTTACTCACAGTCAGAAACTTGCTGACTTCAATATTTTCCATATTAGCAGCTGTGAAAGGAGCAAAGTAAGAAACAGTTACCAGAGCTAGCGGAAGTTCATTAAATTCAATAAAATTATGGCACTTCTGATGAAGATGTCACCACGGAGGCCTGTCACCACGTGATGCAATGCCGACTTTCTCACGGGATCCTTCTGAGCTTCCTCCGTTCCCCCACACTATTTCTTTCTCAGACTTTTCTTAGGACAGGTGAGTGGGGGTGATGCCATTTTCTTTTTCTTTTTTTTTTTTTTTACACATAGTAAGGCTAAGTTAATTCTGCCAAGTGTGTGGAGCTGAGACACTGTGAACTAATCCCAGTTGCTCACTAATCCCAGTGGTCATTCACGGAGCGAGCAAGGGGTTCAAAAAGTGTCTTAAGTTCACCTCTACTATCCCCCGTTGGCTAGAAATAAACTCTCCCAAACTGATTTTTCCGTACTTCCTCTCACGCCTTGTCTTAATGTTCAAAATGTCACAGAAGTCGTATGACCCTGCCAAAGGAGATGAAGGAGGGCATGGCTTGCTTCTACACTGTGCATGTGCCATCGCATCAAAAACAAAATGCGGGATTTCTACACAAAGGAGTGCTACTGTGCCGTGAAGAAGGATAAGCTGGAGTCATTTGTGGGAAACGGATGAACCTTGAGACCATAATGTTAAGGGAAATAAATCTGATTCACCAGTTTAAACGTCACATGCTTTCTCTTATATAAGATTCCCAAAATATAAACAAAGAGCAAAATAAAAGATAGAAAACAGAAAACAGGAAGATAGATCTCTTGCAAATGGGAAGAAGATAATAGGGTGGCAAGGTGAGGCCTGAGAGGGAAAGGAGGTAGAAAACAGAATTCAAATGTGTTATGTACGTACATCAACTCTTCATGACGAATGCAGGCATTTACTAATAAATAAATACAAATATTGACTAATAAAATTTTTAAACCTCATACATTTCCTAATCAAGCTAAGTAATGTGCTAATAGCAAAGTTAGCAAAGAATGAGATCTCCAGAGTATCTCTCACCAAAATTCTTATTCATTACAAAAATAAAATTCATAGTTGTACCATGAAGTCCATACAGGACCTGCCATACAAATCAAATTTAACATTATGAAGAATAAAGCAAAAATTACATGATTCCTGACAGAACACCGCCTAACTTCTGCAATATTCCTACCAAACGTTTGTAACTAATACCTAATTCGTAGGAGCATAAGATAAGTCAAAGGTCAAGGACAGCTAACCAAATATCAGGCTTCTTAGCTGCAAAAATGTCAACTTACAAAGGCCAAGGACATTAACACTAGTCAGAACTTTCCAGATGATTGACCTAGTACAAAATTATTAGCTCTATACTTCCAGAAAAATATTGTAGGTCATAATTTTTTAAAAGTCAAAGCACTTAAGTAACTTCTAAATTATTCTTAGTAATTCTCATATGTGTAAATTAGAATTTATCATTGTTGGCCTGAAGACTTTTCAGTACTAAAAAATTATATGACCACAGCATATCAATAATTAAAGCTAAAATAAATCATTTTGTTTTAGGAACATGATGATTGTGTTTTTATCTGATATTGTGGAGAAAAAATATCATGTGTGTTTTTACTATTACTACTAGTCATCCTGATGCTCTGTTCACCCAGCTAAAAGTTTCCCAAACAGTGAAATGTTTCATTCTATTAACATCTAAGCTATAATTTTATAGTTTTGAATCTTTAATTATAGCTAATTTAATTGTTAAAAGAATAATTCCCTCAAAGATGATTTAATCTTATTTATATATCCTTAGTGACTTCAGTTTTTATCAACTAAGTCCATGAGAGGGTTATGCTAACAGAAGTGCTTTGAATTTGTAAATTCGTACATTGCCAAGCATTTGAATTATTTCTTATGGCTCGATGACTTTTTAACCAAAAATAGATTGATCACATTTATCAGTTCCGTTACCCTGTTCTTAAATAACATGGTTTAAAAGTGAGAACTGTTTTCAAAATGACAAGGCCATGACCAATTATTTGTCATCACACAAGATAAGCTGCTAGAATTCAATATCTTCACTTGGGCTCTGCTGGGCCATATATAACCTCCTTGAGTTGTCTTACAGAGTACCTAAAAGCATTTTAGCCCACGGACTCAGGCAACCTATATGTCAAGCAGAAAAAATAAAACCACTGTTCTCAGGTGTGTGTTTCCCCAGAGGAAGAAAACAGTTTGAGGCAATTTGTCAAAAGCAGGAGTGGTACTTTAATGGGCAATTTACTTTAAATGACTGCAGTTAGTGCAGAACAAAGGCCCAGAGCCTGTGATAAAAAATCCTTTCCAATTGGTTTTACTCAGATAGATTTAATTCCCTAAGATTAACTAAGGATGTCGAACTTCTTACATATCTATCTAAAAACCAATAAAAGGAAAAGTACAAACTTCTGAGGTCTTTCACCTTTCACGTATGAAGTATAATTAATTTCTTATATCTGGCAGTGTTAGTCACCTGTGTTGGTCAGCCCTTTGTCACTGTCCAGATAGCTCAGGTATTCAACATATAAACAGAAAGGTTCACCTTGGTTCAGGTTTGGGGATCGCAGGCCAGGACTGACTGGTCCTTCCTGTGGGGAGAAAGGAATCCCAGCGAGCGTGGGGGGCAGACCTGTAGGCCGAAGGCACAGGATCCAACAGCAGAAGAAAGCAAGGGGCGGTGGGTCCCGTAGAGTCCTCTGGCTCCTGCCCCCATCACTTGAAGATTTTCCACCACACCTGGCCTCTTAAAGGTACCAGCACCTACCAGTAGATCTCTCTAAAGCCAAGCCTTGGACTCAGGTGACCTTTGGGACATTCAATATACAAACTGTAGAGTCATTGCGTGCAAGAAGCCAATCAACAGAAACGATAACCATGGTAATCAAACCCAAACTTCCTAACCTATAAGAGTGTCTCGCCTCTTAGAAGTTTAAAATGACCTTAACATTTTATGTATATTTATATGTATGTATATTAACATGTACTTGCAAACAACACTATTTTACTTTATAATGTGACTGTCAAGGAAACAAAAGACAAATTGAAAATTCTAACATGTTAAAATTTAGTAATATTTCTATTTTATTCTACATGCTTATCTATATAATTCATAATTGCCATGACAGTGATTTGAAGAAATACCTATTAAGATAAGCTTTATATTTCACACATACAATTAATTCCATGTTAAGGTTTATAGTATTCAAGATCAACTGGAAGCAAAATTGTTACAATTTTGTGAATGTTTATCTCCCTGCTCCAGATGTCTTGGTTTAAAAATTATCCTCATGTGACGGAAGTGAAAAAATGCTGGGTGTAGACATGTGATTTGCCTGAAACGGACCAGTGCTCAAGATCCTCAGTCTCGCGGGATAGCTGGCCCTGGAGGAGAGGCGAACTCCCCTGCAGATCGAAGGGGCCCCCCACAATAAAAGAAAGCTGCATGTTTAGGACAAGAGGCTCACACAGGGAATTACAACAGTTTGAAATTCCTGACTTTCTGCACATTTTTTCCCTTTATGCCCTTATGGATTATTCAAAATTAAAATTCCAATTTACATGAATCAACACTAATGTTCTGAATCCCAGTTTCGGCTAATTCACTATATCTTAACGACCTACTAAGAACAGAGTTACCAAGACTTGTTAGGTAAAGTTAGCTCACAATATGAAGAGCATATAAATTAATTTCCAACAAAATGTAAAAGTACTTTACTTGCCATGGATAAATTAATAGTTAAAAGTTAGTTGGTGGAGTAGTAGACAGGCAGAGTGTTTTTTTTTCCATTATTCAGTAAACTTTATTGGTACATTATATACACAGCTCACAATCACATACAACACTGGGGAATTTGTACCAATATGTGAAACAGGTTAGTTCTCATTTTTACTAACCACATCCCTGCCCACCCAGAGTTTTATATGCATCATCGACTTCTACACCTTATCATAGCAACATATAAGTATTCACATTTTGTAATTTTACTTTTCTACACATTTTGCATAGAAACGAGTGCAGGGAAAGCCCTCACTTCTCTTCATTAAATGGAATTCTATTCCATTTAAAAAGGAATGAACCATTATCAATACACACAACATAAATGAAACCCAAATAATCTCTCTCAGTTAAAGATATTGAACCAAAAGAACACGTACTATATGTTTCCATGTATATAAGTTGTATTTCAGGGCCAGAGATTTAGCTCAAGTGATATGGCACCTACCCTGAAAGCACAAGGAGTACCTTGTGGTCCTGGTACCGCCAAGAAAAAAGTGTATTTCAATAAATTAGGTCAGTGCTGCCTGAGGACAGAGGATGTCATGTAAGAAAGTACCCAAAGCCTTTGAGCTTAACTATTTTCATAACTGTGATTATAGTTACTTGTGAGTCCGTAGGTCAACTATTTTGACATTGCCCTAACTATCAACGCAGGCCCCTGTGTCTTAGGCCAGACTTTAGACTCATAACCTGACACCGTGCGAGATTACTGGGCAACTCATAGGTACAATGAAATCTGAGACGTTTCAGTTACCTTCACAACTGATTAGTTTTATCTATCAGTAAGCTATTTCAGGGAGGTCCATAAGAATTGAGAGACACTCTTAACTTAAATCAGTCTTATAGAGAAGTTAAGAGCTTTTTTACTTCATTCCACAGCCTATACCAGAAAATAATTATACTCAACCATTCTCTCATTTAACTGAGTACTGCTAAAGGGCGTAAAGTTCTTCAGTTGCGGTAAATTCATGTAAAACCCTAGCTCAAAACCAGTTTTATCTGATTTATCATTTAGACTTTGCCAAAATGCTTTACAACATCCATGATTTTCATACAGCATTTTTTAAAAAATTGTTTTTTGCCATAGTTTGGGTTCCTGGTCACATAGGCTATTTTAGTGAAATAGCTTTGTGTTCAATATCTCTGTTGATTAAACAAAAAAAAGTATGTACTATCTTAATTTTCTATGCTTAGAATAATATATTGTATTTTCAAATATATATTAAAGAATCAACATAGAAAATGTATAAAATAGGAGGGAATGTTGGAAAATTATCTTGCAAATTCAGCTCTTACTCTAGGACAATCCTTACAGTATAATATATAGGCATATTAAAATTGCGTATAATAGAATCTAGGATGGGAAATATGTATTCATTTCTTTTTTACTGGTTTTTAAAATCACCTACCACTTTTCATTTATGACCACTAGTGTAACAACTCATTTGCCACCTAACATTTCTAAATCATTTTTACTGACACTGATTAAATCAAGAACAGTCACTACAAAATCCCAACAAATTTCCCAAAACAGTGTTTTATTCTTGCTTTCCAGCCAAATAAATGACAAAGTAGGATTCATAGGCAAGAGCACCACAATATTGTCAGAAATAAAATTGCTCTTAAAACTGAAGCTAAAAGGCCTTTACAGAAAAATTGGGGTCAGGCCCTTTAGCATGTACCAGATAAATCCAGAATCAGTTTAATATGTTCTGTGGTCTGAGAAGAAAAAATAATTGATATCTGATCAATGATAGCGTTGAGAGCACAATGATTTTCAGGCATTCACAGAAGGAAATCGATACATAATAAAGTTTTTAACTTATTGAGCATAACAAATGGCAACAAACATAATGAAAACCATATGGTTTTGGTTAGAGAGTTTGAACAGAACACAAAATTGATAATAAAGGAATCATATGGTACATGTAATGGCAATGCTAACTCTCTTTCTCCACAGATAATGACTATAAATTCTTTGAGTGTGTCATTTAAATCTAGTGAGTGATTTTCTGTGTAGTAGCAAGACATTTTCTTTACCGTTTAATTTTTGAAGTTGTGCTATTCATATGCTGCACAGAACTAAGTCAGCTTTATAAACAGGGTCAGCAGTAGCAGTCAGATTGGGGTTATGCTGTATGTCCTTGCAATGGGCATGAGCAACCCAGACACTAAAGAGTGCACACACCTACCTAGAGACACAGAGACATGTAGTTTTGTGTAGCAGCTTCAGAGTCTATGCGAAACAGCCTGTATTATACCGGATGTGACCACTGTCTCAACTGTGAAACTGACAGATCTTTTCAGTGGAAAAGTAACATGTAAAAATTAGAGACATGAGTTCTCAGGGGAAAAGTCACTCATAAAGGGTTCACCAAGAAAAACCACTGTTCATATGTGTCTATCTCCCCCTTTTCTTCTATGCATTAAGTATTTTACATTTTAAGAGGAAGCCTTTCCTCACGGAAGAAAGTGAAGCCATATAGAAAACTGTATGGTACATAGATAGGACCACTTCAATTTCTCTTCTCTCAACTAGACCTCTAAAAGAGAAACAGATTGTGTGTTTCTTGAATAGCCTTATCTTTTCTTCACCTTACTGAAAGTTATAACTTGTGCTTTTTGTTATGGTCGTGTTTACAATATTTAAGAGTGTGCCTAGGCCTCTCTAGCTTTCTCCACTGTTTTTAGTTGACCTGCTGTCCCTCCCTACATCAAATGAGAAATCTAAAGGACTGACACCCTACTTCTCCAGGCTTCAGATTTCTGCCACTTATAATATTTATCCAGTTGCATATGTTCTCTGTTTATTATCTGTAGAAATTGTCTATAATTTTGAAACTGATAAAACAGCTATTAAAATATCATGATTATTCTGATTATTATGCACAAGAGGTGCTAACAGGTGATGGGACAAATAAAGGAGAAATTTTAGCTTTTCTACTAAATTCTGAAACTTGCTTAGCAGCACACACTTTAAGCATCAAGGCTCGGTGGATTCACTTTAAATTACTGTCTACTCTCTTTCAGAGAATACTTAGCAAAACTTAGCTGTTGTGTTTCATGTTCAGCTTCATTTTGTGGCTATGAGGACAATCCACAGGTTGAAATTCAACTTCTCGTAGAATTGTATATTTCTGAGTCATATTGTTGGTAAAAATTCTGAAGTCATTCTGAGTGTCACTAATTTTGATAATTTTTTTTCATAGATCTTAAATCTCTTACCTTTAGATCCAGAGTTCTAAATTTCACCATATATGAGATCTCCTTATAATAATCTTTTGACAGTCATAAGATTCTATCAACCTAAAGGATCTGAATAGTTTTCCTTTCCTGAATTATCCATTTATAAACTCTCTTCTTAGTAATATGCTCACTCTATGTATCTTTCTTTTATTAGATTTATCACATTGTTTCAAAATTAGCGTTCTATTCTAACTATGAAGTCTTTTACAAAGGAAAGCTCTCTGGTGATAACTCCGGGTTTACTTTTCCACCATTCCTCACACACTGGGTGGAGGACTCTATGGGATTTCCTTTGCAAAGGGACCAGTGCTGTTCGTAAGGGTTCTGTGACCAGGATCAGATCATCCCTGAAGGACCTACCTTCAAATACCACCATATGCAAGTTTAGAGCTTCATCATAGGACTTTTGGGCAAAGCACAATCTGTGCTATAAACTTTCCCCACTCACCCTTTGAACATGTTATTCAGGGCAGGTGTGGTTCTACTGAGCTACATCCATGGCCCATTGAGCATGTTATTTGTCATGATGCTGTAGGTACATATATCACATACCTAATGGGCATTCCATAAGTAGATGCTGATCAAATCCTGAAGATAAGAATGGTTTCACGGTCAATATTGCTGAAGCAAAAAAATAAACTAATACAGAAGACATTTCAATAAATAAAATTTTGCTACTAAAATGTCATGTGATTCTGGTAAGGTGGGTATCTGACTGACAGATTTATAAAGAACTAATAAAGAAAAAAGAAGAAACATATATAGCTATTAATTATATCTTATTGGCAAGCGTCTTCTAACAACAGAATAAGAAAAGCTAAAATAGTTTTGAGGGATCGATAAGACCAATAAAAAGTCTATATTTCTATGTTCAACATAAAGAAAAAAAATGAGGCTTCCTTATTTTTTCCCATTCTATCAAGGTAGGTCATGTACTGTTCTCAGTGTTGTATAAAATGTATATATAAAATATACCAATAAAATCAATTTCTAGAAAAGTGTTCCTGCACATCTACTATACAGGTGACCCAGAGGAACCTGGAAACAGCCCCTGAGCGCAAGGCCTTCTGGGATCTCCAGGAGCGCGAGCCTCCCAGACGAGAGGACGTCATGGGGAAATCACTCCTTCTTGAAGAACTGAGAAGACATCTGAGGATGAACTGAATGATGACAAGTTTCAAGGACTTAATAACTTTTTTTGTCAAAGCTAAAGGAGACAACTCTGGCTATCATCACAGCGTTCAAATGGAAGGAAAGGGCATTTCAGTGCATTACTCCCGCTTGTGTGTGTTCTTCTTAACCTAAGCAAAGGGAAGGGAAAGAAAAGACAAAATTGAAATAAGAGAATGAAGGGTACAGCAATTTTTTCTTTCACGCTTTAAGTGCCTAAAAGCAACTCAAAAATTCTTCCCCACAGGAAGCACTTTCATTTAGGTCCATTTGAAAGCAGACAAGTTTAACAAGTTTAAATTAATAAGGCCTCAGCAAGCCTGACTTGGTCGGGTGGAGGAACAGCCCAGGCAGGCGTGACAGGCGCGACACCCTCAGCAAGCCTGGCGGTGGGGGGCGGGGCTCTGCCGGGACACGGGGGCCTGGTAGGGTGCGTGGGCACCGCAGATAGGAGAACTCTGGCTCTCTGTCAACTTGTCAGAGCTTTCCCCTTAACTTCAGGTAAGAAGTTTATTCTTAAATGGAATGCATTATTTTCATTCTTTTTCATAGCTCAGTGCAAGACCAAGAAACCAAAAGTCCATGATTTACTGCAATGTCACTTAAAAAAAATATTATCGTTAGGATATAGAATCATATCCAGTTCAAATTTTCAAGGAATTAGGAATTTAACAGTTGGGTTTTTCTTGTTTTACTAGTTATTTTTATGTCAAAGAAGACATTTCAGAAAAAAGAAGATTTCATGAATTAGTCAAAAAAATGTCAGTTTATTTATTTACTTACTTAACGTTTTGGCAGAATCAGTAAATTTAAAGCAGAGATGTGGAAGTGAAGATTGCAATTCTTAGGTGCAATTTATATTAAGAAACAACAACAAAAGTATTTTCAAATGATCATTTAAAATAATGTTTATTGTAAATATGTACAACTTATAGCATATTCACAGGGCCATGTAGCCATTTTCTCAATCATATTGGAGTTTAATTACTAATAGCACTAAGACTACATAAAAAGAACAAAACATATAGAAACCACAAAAACTGAAGGTGATCCCTCACCTGTGTCCTTAGTGTCTATAGTTTCCTGTTTCTGGGTACTTTTCCCCTTTCTTCTTTCCATATTCTGACAATATAAAACAGCAAGTAGCCAAAGTACCATATTTTCCCATTTCCAGGCAAAAAACTCATTAGCCTACCTATTTTGTTTTTTCTGCTTTGAATCAAATAGTTATGATCATTATCATAATAAAATTATAAAATAATGTACTTTTTAGTATAATTTAAGTTTAGAGTTATTTGTATTGAATAAAGCAGTAAAACTAGAAAACTAAAATAGATTGTAAGACTTGAGAAAGCGTGCCTGCACAGAGAGAGTTTTCTCAATCTTGTTCAATTCTTTATTTACAGAGGAAGACAAAGAAAATAGTACAAAGTAAAAATGAGATAGAAAGGATATTAAAGAGGACAATTTTTCATTTTGTAGAGAATATTCCTCTCTTCCTGGTAGGTGCACAGAGACCAGAGAAAATAGAGACCAGCTACTCCTGGTGCTAGGTAAACATGAAAAGGCAAATATAAATGCATTTTAGCTTTCTTAACCTGACAGTTATTGGTAATTATTTTGACATTACTCCTCTGACTTTGAAGGTTTTATCATTGAAAATGTGCAAAAGATTTATATAATCATCAAAATATGAAAAAGAGTATGTAAAAATATATAAATTATTTCACTCTAAGCAAATGTCATCCTGTTTCTAGGAAGGAATGTTTAAGAGACCCCAAGAAAAGAAAAGAATTGAGTTTTATGAGAATATCATGCCTCTTTTCTGGGTGCTTGTTAAAACCTCCTTGCTGTGCTCAAGGCTAGGACACAACACTTCATATCATACATTTTTACTGATCTTTACATTAAAAACGGAATCCTTTACTTAACTATACTCCCCAGAAATCCTAGGGTCCCTCGTAAGCCCAGCGCCCCATCTTGGCTCTCAGCACCTCAACGAGGTTTCCGACGAGCCGCACAGTGTTCCGTTCTGTGCTCTCGGGCCTCTGCCCACCTCGCAGCAGCAACTGCACCAGTGCTGTCTTCACAGCAGATCTGGAAGGCGGCAGTCAGCTCTCGTGGACGGGGTCACCCGAGAGCTGCCGGCTGTAATGCTTCCCCCAACCCTCCACGCTGTGGGACTCTACTATCGACACAGAGGCGCCCTCCATGGCAGCCCAGCAGCCTCTGCACAAACACACCGCAGCCTCCCTCTGACGGCTGCCTGAATCACCAAAGCCGAGAAAAAAAGACAGAACCAAGGTCTACCAGTCGCCTCCAGGCAGGCAACAGCAAGACTCACCCTGACCGCAGGTTGGGTCCTGCGCCTCCTGCCTCTACCGACTTCAGGCCCCTCCAAGCTTGGACACAGCACGCCACGCCCTCCTGGGCGCCCTTCGTTTGTCGTGCGGTCGCCCCAGACAGTCGCCTCGCTTCCTCCCCACAGCTGCTTCCTGCTTATTTCCAGACCTTCGGACTCCCGGGAATGGTTCCGAGTCAGTTGGGGATCTCATTCCTGTCGCTGCTGACGCTGCTGTTAAATACACTGATAGGTTTCAAATTTGCACGTCCCGGACTTTACACTTGGTTCAGGACTCGTGTGTGTGGCTTTCTAGACGACACTACAACCTGGAAGATCAAGTATGACATATATAAAAAAGAATTCCTTATGTACCCTTTCTGAAAAAGTGACAGTTTCTCCATGTCCACTTATCTCAGTAAATGGCACCAGTTCTTTAGGCCAATAAAATAAAATTGTTTTAAAATTTGGATCTTAACGGGCCGGAGAGTTGGCTCAGTGGTTCCAGCGCCTGCCTCGCAAGCACAAGGTCCTGAGTTCGATCCCCGGTGACCACATACAGTGCTGGGCGTGGTGACTACGCCCACCAGCCATCAATACCACATACCACAGTGCCGGGCGTGGTGGCTCACGCCTGTCATCCCAGCACTCGGAAGGCAGAGGTAGGCGGATTGCTGAGTTCCAGGCTTGCCTGGGCTACATAGTGAGCTCAGAGCCAGCCCGAACTACAAAAAAAAGCGAGACCCTGTCTCAAAAAAAAAAAAAAAAATTTGGATCTTACTTTCACATTTCAGACTCATTATCGAAAGAGGCCATCTCCACCCTTAAGATATGCAGCGACCAAGAATTCCGCCTCCATAACTCTTCCCTTCATTCAAGCCAATGGAGTCTCCGCCAAGGATGAGTGAAGTAGCTTCTTAGTAGCTCCTGGTGTTCATCGCCTGCTCAACCCTTTCTCGCCTGTTTCTGAAGAGTCTTCCGGTGCTCGTGGAGCTCTTTGTTGACTTCAGATCTCTGTAGTTCCTTTTACTTAGCTTTTGACAGTGAATGAACTTCTTATGAAAAATTTCCTTCGGAGGGTGTATCGGAAAAAGGGAAACCAATAGTCCTCCTACCACTTGCTTACTAGCTGCTATTTCCGTGTTCTTCCTTTCTTTCGCTAAAAATGAAGAGTCTAGTGGTTTAAAAATATTATTCACCAATTTCTCAGGTGTTATCAAGCTCTCTTAGTTATGAAATAAAGTGTTCTTTTCTCGGGCCTCATTCTCCTTTCCTCCTCGTGCTGTCACTCTCAGCCTTCTCATCAGAACAGTTTCTAATCATCTGTTGCATGTTCTGAACACACCCAATTTAATTCATTCATGTAATTCCATCTGTTCTCTTTTTTGTGACTAAGGACAAATGAGAATGGAGAACAGTCTCAGATTTAGCAATGTGCATCCATAACTATCCTAACTGTTCTTCTTTCTTTCAGCAACTTTTTTGCATAACTGTTATTTCAAATACTCCGTCCAGTGGCAGAAGAGGCTGGGAGACATTTCCTGTTGCCACCTTTCTATTCTAATTGTCCTGCTTCTGTTTTCTGTCCCCGGAGCTGTTGCTGCTCGCTCTCACTCCGTCCCGCATCTCTAGGGATTGCTTTTCTCTAATGCCCCAATTCCAATCAGTGATTTTTCCATTTCAGTGCCTCTTGCAACTTCCCATTTCTCTTCTGAGTCCCATCACTTCTCACCTCAATTGCTCCCGTAGAATTATAATTGTTCTCTAGGTTTGCGACATTTCTCTTCACTTTCCACCTTGCTTACTATTGATAGGTCGATCTTCTTCAAACTCCTGCAACACGTTTTTCATCATGGCATTTCGTTGTCCAAGGATCTTTCCCAGCAGAGAGGATGGGAAAATTAAAATAGAAAGATCCTTTGTTCAGGGGGAAAACGGAGGCTTAGTTTTTAAAATATCTATGTGCTAAATAAATTTTATAAAGTTGCTTTGTGCAATTAGTATAATAAAATCAATTTAGTTTTAAACCCTTTGTAACGCGCTTCCAAGCTTCTTTTTGTATTCCTCATTCCACTAGTTCACTGAATAAAATGTCCTCTCTTTTATATTCTTATTTTCAGACTACTAAATTAGATATTTGAATTATTTTATCCTAAATTCTACCAGAACATAGTACTTCCTTATGTTAGCAGAAAGTAATTTCCTTTTGCACACAGCAAATCTAACTTAAGAGAACGAGTCATTTTACCCACATATGTAAGCTTTCCTTTGAAATTTGCCTTTATTTTTATTTTTATTTTTACTTCACGTCCAAGAGATACAAATCCTTAAGAAACTCTTTTTTCTCCTTTGAAATAGAGGTAGCAGGAGTTTACAAACACACAATGGGGATTTCATGGATATTTCATTAGGCAA